>PVLA01002240.1:0-60245 GCA_004027455.1 Hydrochoerus hydrochaeris | reverse complement strand
CTGGCAGCCTTTCCAGCTTTTGCCAGTGTAGCTTGCTTATCAAAGCACTTTATCAATGGGGAAGGGATGTGGGTTAACCACTTCACTTAGCTTGAGCATCCCAGCTCACAATCTGTCAGCAAACAGCTGCTTTTCAACATGTACGCCCTGTACTGTGCAGCTGATGCCTGGCTGGGGACAAAGCCAGCTTTGTGTCAGGAAGTGGTGGGAGGGGGCCAGTCCAGAGTGAAAAGTGGCTGAGCCTAACTTCAGGGTTTAATTTATAAGGGTCCTTTGGTGAGCTAGGTTCTCTTACTCGCTTTTATTTCAAGGTTAACGTTAAGAGTATGGCTTACCAAAGCAGGTAAACTGCAGATACTGTGGCGAGAAGTGACTCAAACATTTATCCCTGTGGGCCCTGTTGTGCTGCCTGTAGTCCCTTCTTTCTGCCATCCTCACCCCCTTTCCCTTAGTCCCCTGCTCGCTCATTTACAGTAATTGTTTTTCTTTGTTTCAGGCAACTTCAGAAATTAATGTGCAAGTAGGCCGCAGCTCTAAGAGCTCAGGGGTAACGGAGCCCAACTTTAGTGTTTGTAAACACTAGAGAGCAGCACAACCAAATCCCAAACCCCCAAAATCCAGGCCTCTGTTATACCAGTTTTTCACCTGTGGAATTCTTCAAAAACAAAAATGTCATTTACCAACCAGGGTGGGACTGCACTCTTGGGCCCCGACTTAGCTGAAACTGCTTTCTCCTCTGTCCCCTGTTGCTGTGAATCAGGACTATGCAAGGGACCGTAATTCTCTGCTAGGCTTTCCACCTCGTTCCTGCCTGCCAAGCAGGCCTCAGCAGGCGTGCGTGCAGAACCCAGCCAGGGTGAAGCTGAAGTGGCAGAAGCAGCCTGCAGCGCACTAAGTCTTGGAGCCCTGGTGGATTTCCCCAGCTCTCTAAGTGGGGACATTGGTGCTAAAGGGTGGGTATTGCCAACCATGGTGCTTCTCCCAGGTGCGCTTCTTACGTTGCACCAGTTTAGCTGGTTCTGATGGCAATCCCTTTCTGTCTTCAGAAAGTAATTCCAGGTGGAACAGAAGTAGAAACTAAGGCAACCCATATTTAAAACCTTACTGAGGAAAATATGTTTTGTGGTTCCAGATGCCATGCCAGTGTGACCATATTAATTTCGGGAATACTGCTTACTTTGCAAGTTTCACAGTACATCTTAGCATGTCAAAGGTGCTGAAGCCTATTTATTTTTACCTTGTTTATGATTTATTTTACTCATGGAAAACTGATATCATAGGGCAACTGCTTGCACAGTGTATCCTATAAAAGTGGTACTTCGGTTCACAAACAAGATTCTTTCCACGATTCTGTTTGCAAACCAAGTTGGACAAAAACTGAATCAAACTTCCCCATAAGGTCAACAATGAACCTAATCACTGAATTTAATTCAGTTCTCCTTCAACTCAGTGTGTGACCAGATTCATGGAAAAGATTTGTGAACCGAGCAAGATACAGTTGTATTTACTTCCTGGCATTTATAGGAAAAGAATTATCATTAATCAGCATGTATGGTCCTGTTGTTTAACACTGTTTTGGCATTTTGCCTGGAGTACTACTTATTTGGAATAGACAAATACTGTAATGGGTGACCTCATGTGGACAGCTGATGCCCAGAAAAGTCCATTTACTAATAGGTACTTTAGACAGACCTTCCTGTGTGCGACATAGCTTAGATTTTTAGGTACTAATAAGCAGTAAGGCTTTGAAAAGCAATGATTTTGTTTCCTGTTAGCAAATTTACTAAAGAATAACTACACTAGCTTATTTCTAGGATGTGCATTTATGAACCACAGCCTCAAAATCTATTATGCCGATGTATTTAGATCTTTATCCAGCCAAGGCCTAATTTATCAACACCTTGTTATCTTAAATACTTTACACAGAAGGCTCATAAATCCTCCTTAAAAGGACTTTATTTCACCAGTTAATTAAGTCTCCCTGACTTCCTTCATTGACTTCAAAAGGGAGTTTAGGGTTGAGTTGATTTTCATTAGGCACACAATTTCTTACACTGGAGTTAGAGAAAGCAGAACACTGCCATCTAACTCTGGGTGGCAGGTAAACTGAAGACTCAGCCACAGGCCAGCTCGGCCCATGCCAAGTGATCACGAGTGGGGAGAGGAGCTTTTAAAGTGCTCTTCTACTTGTCATTCTGTGTTGTCTGTCATTTCTTAAAGAACTTGATTGTGGGTCATACTGTTGATGTTAATTGGCAGAAATTGAGCCTCAAATGGTATGGTCGGTATGGTGGGTACAGACATGAATAAGAAATGCAGTAGAGTCAAAAGAGAAACAAGTGAAACAGGAAACAGGCTGGAGGTATGGATGTGGGAGGTGAGAAGAGTGGGCAGGCATATTCTGAGGAGGCCTTCACTCAATAGTTGGGATGACCTTAAAGAATGGACAAAGTGTGAACTTTGGAAGACTGGAAAAGAGCATTCAGGGAGGTCAGCAGAGTTTCAAAGACCAATGAGAGAAACTTTGTGATCACTCTTTTTTTTTTTTCCTGGTGCCAGGGATCGAACTTGCCACCTTGCACTTGCCAGAGCTAAATCCCCAGCCCCCTAGGGAAACTTTGATGCTTGAAGGGTAAGCAGTCAGCTTGCCAGCATTGGGGACCATGGTGTATCACCATGAAGCCTGCCTCCCATGTCCCATAACCTGCATGAGTCTGCGACAAGGCAGTGGTTGACAGTGTTTTGTGCATGAGCAGTGAAGAGAAATGGTGCTGTGTATGTAAGTGGTTTGACTTAGCTACCTGAAAACAGTGTAGGAAGTCTAGAGAAGGTAGATGGGGGATGGCTCAGCTTTCACAGTGCTGTCAAGGGGGCAGTGTCTCCTGTTTTCCACACACCATCCCTTAGCCTGGTCTCTTGCTTGTGCTTACAAGGTAACTGCTTGCCCTTGGGCATCATGCCTGATTTCTAGTCAGGAAAAAGGATTGGTTGTCAGTGCCACTTATCATGTTGGCTATGAAGTATTCCACTCTGTACATGTGAGATATGAAGATGAGAAATCCATATGGTGGAGCTGAGACGTAGCTCAGCGGTAGAGAGCATACTTAGCACGAAGCCCTGGGTGAATTCCCCAGGACGCCCTCCACGCTAAATTATACTGTACTCTTTTGGGATAATGGTTTTTACTTCACATCACTCCTCCCCAGCAATGTGGTGGGTGCCCTCAGGGGCTCCCAGACTGCACTTGGAGGACTGCAGCTATAGGCCTGTTGGCCATTCTGCGATAAGGAGGGAGGCTTCATTGAACTGTGGCTCACCCACCACAAAATTTGACCGCCTAAGGTGTAAAACTGAGTGGTTCACAGAGTTGTGTGACCATCTTACGGTGAGTTTTAGAACATTGTCCTTCACCCAAAAGAAGCCCCATCCAAAGGAGCACTTACTCTCTGCAGGACAGAACTTCCCCCTACCTACAAGCTCTGATGCACTTTCTGTCTCTAGATTTGTTATCTTCTGACAGTTCATATAAATGCAGTCATGCACTATGTAATCCTTTAAAACCAAGAGTTGTTCAGTTCTTAAAGTTGTAATAAGGCAAAGAACAGAATATAATATATATTTGAGATGACTTAAAAAGCTTACGTTTGCTTTCTGACCCTTAACAGAAAAAATCAGCTGAACTGTCTTATAAGAGTTCAACACACATTTTTTTATTGGGATACAGTTTTGGACAAGTATCCCCTATATTCATATACATATGTAGACATACATATCCATATTTTTATAAATTATATACATTTAATACTGATGTATTTTGTATGCTATTAATCATTCAATTAAAAAATTTAAATTGATAGCATAAAAATACTTAAAATATTAGTATTTTTTTCTTATTGTTGTGGTCTGTTGTATAACCTTCTCAAATAGTACAAATTCTGCTCCATGTTATTGATTTTAAATACATATTTATAAATAGACTTATTAGACTTGGCATTTATCAGAAATAGGCCACTTTAAGTCTACTGAAAAGATTCCTTAGAGTTTGCATTTTAACAAATACTCCCAGAGATTCTGGTGTGTGGCCTTGGTTCGGAGCAGCCCCTTGGAATGTTGGGGGGTGAGGTTCTGTGACAGGCACCTCACTGGGCAAATGATATACAACAGAGTCAGTGCAGTGAACGTCTGACAGTATGGCCCTTAGCAAATTAATTTTGAGAAGTCTTCTTATATCCTGAAAGCATTCTTTCTGGTATAAATTTATTCCTATGAGTCACACATTGCAGCTTGTTCCTTAGGAAGTACAAAGGCTTAAGGATAGAGAAGACTGGTCTAGTGATAAAGGATTTGTCCTGTGCCTTGCCAGTTTCCAAGTATATCTTTTCGAGAAAGTCTGGGAAGGAGTCCTTGGGCCCTAGGACAGAAATAATTGGTACCCCCAATCAAGTAATATGATAATTTCTAAGGGAAATGTTTCTTCAGTTTGTTAATTTAAGGGCAGTATAACCTGATACTTTGGGAACCTCTTGCCGAGTTCTTCACTCTTAATAGCATGACTTGGTTTGCAGTGTCTTTCAGCAATTATTATTCATTTATTAACAAGTCATTGAGTTGTTGATTTGCTGGTTTTACAGTTATCATTCCATTGGTCATATGGTTTGACTCAAGCTACAAACAAATGAAGAACATGTCAACTTAAAATAATCCAAGAATGGCAACTATGTGAATTGTAGACCTCAGACTTGTCTTTTCCTGTACAATAATCCATTCATCTATCTATGTGTTTAACCATACTCTTACCATTGACCAAATAACCTATAACTTAGTTTAAATAGATGTTATAGGGTGTTTATTTGATTTCAGCATTTTTATAACTTTTAATTTAGAATTCCTAAAAATGAAATTTAGAAAGTTCCAAATTTATGCTACAAAGCAAACCAGTAAAAGGAGCTATATTGTCTTTGTCAACATAGCTTATATTCCAGATGCTACCTTACTTTTATATTGTGGCATTTCAGCTAGCTATGAATTAGCAGTTTTATAACAATGAGTGGAGATACTGCTGCTAATTTTGTAGTTGGTTAAATCAGACTTCTCATGAGCAAGTTATCTTTTTCTTCTTTGCCTTTATATGTTTTTATTGTTATTAGCTTCCTAAGGGCAGGGATTTTGTTTTGTTCTCTGATATATGCCCAGCCCTAAAATAATACCTAGTAATAGGTACTCGATAAAGTTTAATAAATGAATGGATTCTAGACCTCAGTTTGAAAAGGATTTAAGGGGATGTAATCATTGTGAGTATATAATATGCTAAGAGAAAATAAATTTAATATTGGTAGGGAAGAAAGTTAGGCAGTGAGAAAGTATAAGTAGCAAAGTAAGATGGCACCAAAAATGAAATTCACATACAGATGACGTTCATGAGATTCTGTAGACTTCCTGAGAAGGTTGCAGATTTGGTCCTGAGACTTCCTGCTATACAGAGCCCTGTATCAGGAGGATAAAGGGCAAATTAGATTTACTGTGTCTGAAGGCCCTCTTGACCTAGGCTGCTTTGCTTTCAAATGCTTGACGTTGATTACAGAGAGTCTGAGGAATTGCTGTGTGTCTCTGATTGGTCACTAGCACCAGATAAACAGGTCTCAGTGTATGTCTTCTAGATGAACTAGTGGCCGCCAAGTCAGAAATGAAGGACTACTGTATGCCATCTTTGCTGGGGCTTTATTCTACCTCCACTCATCAGGAGACCCTGACATATGCACTGGTTCTTTGTGGATCATTGTGTGCATACTTTTAATAATGAGTAATGAGCACAGTTTTAGTGATGAGCCTTCTCTTCTCTTCTCCTTATCTACCCTCGCCTGCCCTCCCTCTTTTCCTCCCTCTGCTTCCTTGTGTCTTTCTGTCTTCATTTTTTTGTGCTAGGGACTGAACTAAGTTTTTTGCTCCTCATGCATGCTAAGCCTATGTTCTCTGAACTGTACCCCCAACCCCACAGTTCTATATTTTCAGTGTAATTAAGGAAAGAAATTAGCTAGTGATAAAAAATGGCTATAATTTATTCATAAAACATTCCTTAAAATGGTAATCGTATTTCTAAACTTACATGCTGGACAAAAAGGGGTGCCTATGGCCTGGTACTTTCTAGTCTTAGAAGTCAGCTCTTTGTGTTTGAAATGCAAAGAGAGCAGCTGAAATCCTTGCCCCCTGTCCTTTTGCTCTTTTAGGCCTGATCACTGTGTCGGTCCTACGTGAGACACTAGGAGTGCTGTCCTCCTGCCTTGTGTGATGCTGCTCTGTTCTTTCCTTAGGTATTGTCATTGCTTTCCACTTGACTGTCTTCAAGGGACTCAGGCGCATGTTCTTCCTGAGGCCATCTCCAGTTGCCCTGCCTGACAGTGTACCAGCCCCTCCCTCAACACCACTGTCTCCCCTTGGTATTTTCCCCAGGCAGTGTTCATCTGGACTGCTCATCTCACTGTGTATCTTATAGTCTCTCCCTCCTGTTACCAAGTTAATGCACTCCTTTATCTTCAGTCCCTTGAATTCTTGGAATACAGATGAGGTTGGGGAATGATTTTTTGGTGTTTGAGAAATTGGACAACCCTCAGCTTGGTAGCCTTTCTGTGAGGCCAGTCCACAGAAAGGGCGGAGCTCTCTTACTCTTTGCCTCTTCAGAAGAACTTGTTAGAAGTGCAAGATCTTGGGCTCCACCCCAGAACTCAGACATCAGGAGGTACACTCTAAAGGGAATTCCTGTGTGCTGTGGAGAAGCCTTGTTAAGTTTACCACAGCCCACACCTGGTCTGCTTCACTTATTTACATTACATGTTTGCCCCTGCAGGCATTTGAATTTGTGACCCTGATATGGAGAGTAATATGATCATTTTTATGTGTTAGAGAGTTGACACAGTAATAATTGATTGTGTTTATAATAAAGCAACTGGAGAAAATCTTTGTTATTGTATTGGTGTAGAGTCATAAGGGTAATACTTTGTTTTAGGCTTTTACATTTTAGTGAAACATGGGCTATATAGCATGATGTCTTTGAGCAATGTGTTTTGACCTATAGTATATTCACATTTTAGTGAGCTACTTTGTAACAGTTTTATTATGTTTGTCTAAAGCACATGCCTTGTTTGGAGGCAATACGTATTTTGGCAAGTGTACTATTTTTTAAAAAAAATATCTGTTACCTTCACTGTCAGAAAGTAATAGTTCCAAAGGAACTGTTATGTTGAGTCTTATAAGTTGTTCTCTGTATATAAGTCATTGATCCCTGGAGAGAAGTTAGAGTCTTAAGACTTACTGTGGTCTAGTCCGTTGCACAAACTGCTTACTGCAAGTCCTTGGAAATTTTAGATAGGAAAACATTTTATATATGGAGCAAAGCCCATGTGAAATAAAAATAGGAGCCACATTTGAAATAATAGGTACACGTTTGTGTACCCCTGTTAACCTTTCCCTACAGATTGTCAGATGTCCAAAGAAGAGTGGAGAATCGTTCAGGTTCTCTATAAGCACCAAGTTAAAGATTGCATTGGTGCTGTTTTATTTTGCTTTCCAACTTCTTAAATTTGACACAAGCATTCCCATGCACCATCTTCAGTATACTTTAAAAACTGTCAGTATGTATTTATTCTTCTTCATTTCCTGTCTCAAGATGAGTACGCCGTGGGAGCAACGTGGGTGGTGTGGACCTCAGTGTGGGCACACATCTCCTGTACCCCCAGACCTGTCCACCCATCTGCATTCTCCTCCCAGCACACCACTCCCATGAGATGACAGGTCAGACAGAACGTACACCATCTGTTTTCTAGTAAAGGTTTGACTAGAGCCCCATTGGAATCCTTATAGAATTTCACATAGGAAGTAGTAGTCCATGCAGCCCCCAAACCCCAATATGTATTTCAGAATGTTGTGAAGTTTCAAACAACATTTAAAGTAGCTCCTTTGAGATATTTTGTCAAAAATTCCAGAAGAATCTGTTGAAAGTGTACTTTTCTGTTTCAGAGCGACCCCAGAACCCTGTGCGGGCACTCATTCTATGAAGGTCACCACTGACACTGCGTGGAGAGGTGGGGTGGGAGTGTAGATGCCACTGGTGCAGGGAGCTCTGGGAATTCCCAAACCCTGGCATGGAATTCCCAGACCGTCAGAGTAAGCTTCTGACTGGTGGAGAGTGGATGTTGCTCATCTTCTGTTGAGGTGCTAAGACGGTAGGCGGTGAGAAGGTGGTGTGGCAGGCAGAGGCAGGCAAATTGGCAGACTGGACAGTCATCTGCTGAGTAATTAAATACAGATTAGGGTTTATTGAAATACATCTGATTAAGATGTGTTCCTGAGCATGTGTGAGAGCAAGAGACACGCAGAGCTGGAAGAAGCCAAAGGATGGTCACCAAATTAAATTAGTATTTGTTAGGGTTATATCTTAAAGGAGACTCAGCATCGACAAATAATTTACAGTTTACAAACATAAGCAACATTTTAAAATATTTTTAAAATTAGGGTAAAGGTTTTAAGAAATCTCTGCCTTCTCATTCCCTCTGGTTAAAAAAAAAAATCACTCAGCAAAGCCATTTATCTTGTATAATTATCTCATAAACCCCTAAAGTATGCCTCTCTCCCAAAACATTATTGGCGTTGATCCTGGCATACAGTCATCAAACCAGTAATTACAGCTCTTACCTGGAATATAGTCGTATTTACTAGTCTCTGTTATGAACACATAAATCATTTAATAAAATGGTGAGTGGACACATTGCTTGTCATTTGTTTATGTTAGGCATTCTCTACAGGTATTATCCATGAAAGTTAAAGCAGTCTGGACTCTTTCTGTAGACTGTGCTTATCATTAATAGAAAGCGGCATGTGTGCATCCTGCAGACCCATTTCCTTATTTAAAGTGGGCATCCTTCCTCTTCTGAGATGTGCTTCCTCCCTCATTGCAGGACTGGAGACCAGGCCTTTGTAAACCCTTAAAGGCACATCCCTTCCAAATGACCTTTTGTCCTGAGTGGCTAAGATGCATTGTTCAGTCCACTCAGAATTGCATGGGGTGTCCTAGGAAATTTTGTTTTGGTTAATTAAATTTGGAAATGTGTCACTTTTTCCTATTATAAAGCATAAATGAAAGTTCAGTCAAATTGATTTGGGAGTTCTGGTAGATGAGATAATTGTAGAGGGTAAATGATTTAGGATTTAAAAATATGTTTACCTTTTCTGCACTCAGAGAACTTAAAACATACTCAGTTTCAATTAAATGATCTTCTTGACGATGCGTCTTTTTCTCTATGTTTCAGATCCATGTCACATGCTAAGTAGTTTTTTTCCTACTAACTACTAAGATTCTATTTGGATGGATATTGTCTTCTTATTCTTAAAGATTTTTTGCTGAGAGACCTTAAAAACAGAGATCTGGATCAAAATTTAATGAGATGTATAATACTGTTTTACAAGTTAGGTTTTCAAAGTAGCACCTTAATAGTAGCTGCCTTTAAGGCTGTTCTTTTGCCAAAAAAATTCTTCATTTTTCTTTGAATGCTGACAGTTTTAAAATCTTTTGCTTAAAGACAAATAGACACTAAACTTTTTTAGTCTAAAAGTGAAGAAGAGGAAGGTCCTACAGTGATAATATGTTTATATATTGTATCATGATAGAAAGCCAATGTGATTAATATGTTGATCTTCTACTGTCCATGTGCGGATTCGCAGATAATTTCCAGAAGTTAGCACTGTTCCTTACAAAGCCCTCCATGTGCCTGGGTGTCCCCCACAAGTGCCCATGTTCTGTCCTTTGAGCAGCAGACCTCAAGCTCTGGAGCGCTATCGTGGACCGCCTATCACATGCAGCTGTGTTTGTCTGCATCCTCTTCTTTTTCTGTGTTCTCTGCTTCCAGCTCTTAGTTTACTGCTTTACTTTTGCTTATGTTTTACATGTGCTAATATGTACTCCATAATTTCCAGGAGGTTTTTTGGCATGATTTCTTCAGTCTTATTATAAATGTTACTTTTTATGTGATTTGTATAATTCCTTCAAAAATGTATTTACCTTATTCGCTATTTCTGGATAATGTCTCAAAATTAGTACAAAGCTCTTCATGTAGGTGGTATTCAGAAAACTAACAAAGATGTGACATTTGTATTGCAAAGTGACTAATTTACTATTGATTAATATACTGACCTCACATGTACTTGCTAGCCAGGCAGCTGACTGACTCATCCACACACACTGGGTCTATAAAGCTTATTTGGCTGTGTTTTCGCTGACTTTATCCAGAACAGTTACTGGGAAAATGTCCTAGGAA
This sequence comes from Hydrochoerus hydrochaeris, assembly GCA_004027455.1. Lineage (NCBI taxonomy): Eukaryota > Metazoa > Chordata > Mammalia > Rodentia > Hydrochaeridae > Hydrochoerus > Hydrochoerus hydrochaeris. The sequence continues at coordinate 49,941 of PVLA01002240.1, read as the reverse complement.
ATAACCCAGAGTGGCTGTGAGTGGCTTAGGCAGTGTTAATGCTCTGATTAAACATTTTGCTGATGATGTGTACAAATTATACAACGCACAAAACTGAGATTCACAGCAAACTTGCATCTCCAGCCAGTGATCTAGAAAATAAAAATGACACCTCAGATACTGCTGATTTTCAATACTGTGTTCCCATTTGCTTAAAAAAATGGCCTGTGCATTAAACATTCTTTCTATAGTTTGTGTATACATTACAGGGGTCTTTTTGCATACATTTATGTCTGAAAAATACCTTGTTATCCTATTTTTCACTTCATTAAGCCCATGATGAATCCTGAAGCCATCTGTGTGAGGCTAGGGAAGCAGGACAAATGGACCCTAGAAAATGGCAGTGAAGGTGTGCGCTTGGGAACCGAGGCTGAGGGGAGCCTTTTGCATTGAAGTGAGAGAAGTTGGTGCTTTGCACAACAGCAGATAAAGAGAGAGCCACATGGCGGGGGTGGGGTGGGGTGGGGGGGGCTGGCCAGGACCAGGTGTTGCCCCTTTGACCTTCCTTTGTCTTCGGAGCACTGTTTTTAGCGGACGCTATTGAACTAAAATGAGTGTTCTGAGGGCCAACCCTTTTACATTAAAAAAAAAAAATAGCAAAGCTTGAGCATTTGAACGAAAGAGTCCAAGTGACCTTAAAGTTAGTTTAAAGTCATGTACAAAATTCTGAGGACCATGTAGCACTTAGACTTTGTTCTCTTTCTCTTTTTCATAGTATATAACGTCTTAGAGTAAAGAAGTCTTGATAATTTAAATGTGTATCTACTGGTGACATATAATTTACAGGCTCCTTATTCATTTAAGCAAGCATAATTTCCTATGTAGTTTCTTGGGATTAAGAAAGAGCTTCTCTATTTAAATTTTTAAAAGTTTTGTATTTTCCAGATACAGATTTCAACCGAAGTATATATTCAGATTACCAGAGGACATCTTCACTGCATGGTGTATATCTTTATTCATTTACTTACACAACTGAAGATTAAGGTACAGGCAGTAGAAAGTAATTTTTTTTCATTATTCATGCAACATGTTAGTTTCACTCGGCTAAAACTGGCATCTTGTAAAGTTAAATGAATGCTTTATTAGAAAAAAATTTCAAAACCGGTAACAAAGAAATCCTCGTTTGTGCATATGTGTCTATCCAGATTTCTAAATATTTATTTCCATTAAGCTCTAACCTTTTGACATGGTTACTTTACCCTGTCCCTTGAACAAACATTCATTAAATGTCTTTTACACACCTGTGCATACTAGCAGATAGTTCAGGTAATGTTAAATCTTATAGTATCTTTTTATATTGGACCTTAATTTAGGGGATTATAACATGTATATACAAGTGGAAACAAACTAGATTTCTTTCCAAAATAAAAATAAAGTTTAATATCTTTTTTCTGTAGGTAGATATTTTGTCCTTTAACTCTGTTCATTGAAAATTAACCTTATTTATTTATGTTTTTCTAAATGATTGCAATATAGGAAATATTCCCACAGCATTAAAATTCCTCAATGTAATAGTGGATTTAGCTGTTCACCCTTGTTTTATGGTTATCATACCTTTTTGTTGGATTGCTTTACCAATATATACTGTATTTTTTCAAATTCTTGTCAGTGTTGGAATTTAAAGCCAAAAAGGATTTGGCATTGTTAAATCAACTTTTTTTTTCTTTTTGTAATTAGTTGCCTAGGATTCCTTTTTCTATTTCTAGTATTTTCAACCATTCAGTGTGTGTGTGTGTATATATATATAAAAGCAGTCATTAGGTACTTGCTTTTTTAAGTTCAATTTTATTTTCTTTCACTTTTATAGGGAGTTAATATATTTAGATGTATTGTTATTTTCGATATGTAGGTGTTTATTTCTGTTTTGTTAGTGTTCTCTGTTGTTTCTTTGCATCTGTGATTTTCAGATTTCTGCTTTTGGTTAGTTTGAATTTTCTTTATTTCTTTTTTTTCAGCTACAGGATCAGAATTTATCTTTTTTGTTTTGTCTTTTTGCTACTATGCTTAGTTTTAAAAAGTGTACACTATGAAATCTACATCTAAATAACAGTGTTTTACTCAGAACACTGAGCTCTGATCTGCTGGCACCAAGGTTTCAATTACTGTTTTCCAGTCATTTAATTTCACTCTATGTATCTTCCAAATTAATAAACTGTATTTGTTTTTTAAAAGATACTGATAGTAGTGCAGCGGAAACATGCTGGGCCCATAAAAGATACTGATAGTTATTTAGCTTTATGCATATGATTAACATATATTCACTGTTAATTCTCCTATTCTGCTCCCCAGTTCTGTTTCCTCCTGATTAAAGCAAGCTCTTCAGTGGTGATTTCCTTGAAGTTATATGAGCTCTACACTCCTTACCTTTATCTGAAAATATCTGCATTTTACCTACACTCTTTGGAAATGGAGTTTGGCTAGTTGCAAAATTCTAAGTTAGTAGTATTTTTCTTTTAGCAACATCAAAATATGTATCTTTTGCTGTTTATTTCTGTTATGGGTGTAATTTTCATTCCTAAGGAGGCCCTCAGTTCTTAAGACCTTTTTAGTTCCTTGTTTTTTATCATCAGATACTTCACAGTATATCTGAATTAGTCATGGGTAGAGTGCAGTATCTTCCTTTACCCTGAGCATTTACGGTTTTCTTTGGTTCTGGAAAATTTTCAGCCACTAACTTGTAACAACTGCCTCACGTTTCTTTTTCTTTCCTCTGCAACTTCTATTTGGGGCAGTTTGGAGCCTCTTACACTCCCTCCCATGTCGTTAAGATTCTGTGTTATCTATTTTTAACTGGGTCTTATGCTTTGTTTTGGGTGATGTCTCTATTCTGCTTCCCAGGTCATCATTTGATTCTCTGTTGAGCTATGTCTGTCTGCTATTCAACCTGACCATTAATGCTATTTGTTATGCTAGAAACCACATGAACTTTCTGATAAATGCTTCTTTCAGATCCGCCTTTTCTTACTTGAGGATGCTGTCTTCTTTTGTCTCTGAATATTTCAAGTAGGCTCATCTAGAGAGCTCCTCTGAGTCCTCTGCTGCTGGTTCTGAGCATCCATGTCCTTTGGGTGCTTCAGGCCCTCTGCTGAGACACAAAAGGGCCCCTTAAAGAGGGGCTTCACTTCTGCATCTATCAGAGGGCTCCTTAGTTTTTGGCAGTTTCAATATTTTATATTTTTAATTCTAAAATTGTGACATGATTTATCCACAAATAGTTGCTATGAGGAATAGTCAGAAGTCCTGTCCCTCATGACTGTCTCATTAATAACACATTTGACAGGTTTAAGTACTTGTAGTTAGGATAAATCTTATTCTCTAGTCTAAATGAATGTAAGCTGATAGCATAAGTACATTAGCCATTAGCACAATGCTAATGGGAAATGTCAGTGTAATTTACATGTGTGAATTTGAGTATACATTGCAGAGTACTGTAAAATGGCATTCAGCTACTTAAAAAAAGTACTCAGAATACTTCCAGGATACAGCAGTCTCATACCTGCTCACTGAGATTCTAGGATCTGCATCAATATTGTTTGACATTGTTGACCAAGGAGACCCAGAAACTGTGTATTTAAGGACATAAATTCTAGAAATCAATTATAAAATTTTAAATCCTCCAATTATGTTTAGTTAAACACACAGTTCCTAAAGGTTTAGTGCCTGAATTGTTCTGTTACATGGGTCCTCAGATAAACCTTGTTAGAGTTTTGAGTTTGTTTTTGTGTGTTTGTTTTTAAATTTTAATATTATCTAGGAGGGATGCTTTTTAATTTACTGGTTTCCAGATATATAAAGAAGTCTTACCTCTTTTTGGAATACTCTTCTCTTTAGCCAAATGCACAGTCAATAGGATGAAATTCAAACATACATATTTTAGTCTAAAAGTTTTCTGTTCACCAGCATGTGTAGTGAACCTAATGATAAATAATTATGTAACTAAGTTTGATTTTAGCATGTTAAATGAAATGATTTTATTTTGTAATGTGCATTAGTGCTAGCAGAGTTAACAAACAATCTCATTTGTGGAATCTCCTGCTACTTTTAAAACTTAAAAATTGTTGAAGCCTGATATTTTATGTATCACAGTGCCATTTTAAAACATCTTGTGAATCTCATAAATGCGAATGGTTATCAGAAAAATGCTGCAGAGCAGTCACTTGGCTTTTAGGAAATAAGTTGGTACCAGTTAGGGATTAAGAATTGCTGTTCCAAGGCCAGCATCCCTTATCCACTCATTTCTGTTTAGGACTTTGAAGGTAGCCCTCTATGCATTGGCCAATTGTTTGCTTTTTACCTCCTCCCCTTGATATTTTCTTTAAAGTTTGCTCCACTTTGCCTCCTGTAGACCCTCCTCTGTTTTTCTCATGGCGTTGCATCTGCCCAGGTTGGAATAGCTTGCTTATGTTGCCTGTGCCATCCCCCTTTTCTTTTTGCCTTGCTAGGCCTGGGGAGCCCATTAGGCTATAAAATTCTGATCTCTGTGAAAAGTATCCCTCAGCTTCAAACAAACCTTTCTCATTCTTTGATTTAATAGGATTACACAAAAGCCATTTGATGTTGAGCTGCTGTGTTAGCAATTAAGTGATATTATGACGAGACAGTGATCAAATATTAATGAGACTGTCATTTTTAAATCTCTAAATGAGAACCATACACCTGAGAAAGTCTAAATTCTTGCCACCCTACCAGCCGGGTCATGCATACGTTCTTAATGTTGCATCACTGCGAGTGACTGGAGCTTGAATGAGGGACATGTGGTGTGGTGTGCAGTGTGGTGCGATGATGGTGGTAAGGGGAGATGTTTCCATGGATGGGTGGTGGAGGAACCTTACTTCGAGTGTGGCTAGTGGATACTAGTAACTGCTGTGTTCTACTTAGCCAAGTAACCAGTGTCAGGTCTGAGATTAGAGTTTTTTTTTTTTTTTTTTTTTTCTTTTTGAGACAGGGTCTTGCTATGCAGTTCAGGCTGGCCTTGAGCTCACTTTGTAGCCCAGGCTGGTCTGGAACTTGCGACGATCCTTCTGCCTCAGCCTCCTGAGTGCTGGGATTATAGGTGTGAGCCACCACTCCCGGTTTGAGAATATAGTTTTAAGAACTGAGGTTAAGCAAAGACCTGGAGACTAAAAGGACCATAGATTCTTTACTGTTTATCTCATTGTTTGTCTCTTTTTCATCTTGTATCATTAAATCTATATTTGCTGTTAATAGTGTTTGAATTATCATTTTTTTTTGGATTAAGCCTTTAAAATATTCATTTCATGCTTGATTACTAGGAAAAAAGGCACCTCCTATATGTCTTATTTTGTTTACTTACTGTTTTAATAGTCTCAAGACTACCACAACTAGTATCATGGCTGTTGGTGACTACTGTTTTTATTTCAGAATGATCTGTTCTTCTCTGCTGCATTCCTATTTTATTCACAGTAAATAAAGAGGATCAGCATTTGGCTCCTTGGAGTGGCTGGTTATAAATAGACCGGAAAATAGCAACAAGCTGGGCTGCTGCTTCACTAATGGCCCTTTTCAAATACTTAAAAGCAAATGATTCATCAAATAGAATCACTACAAGCAGAAACCTGCCAATTTGTAGAATTTGACTCCTCCTAATCAGAGTAAGGCAACAGGATGTTGAGTTCCTGCTCTGCACCTGATTAAAGCCAAATGCAGGAGGAGCAGCTGGGAAGGAGGAAGCTCAGGACTCTCTCACTGGGGGTAGAGCAGCCACAGAAATCTAGAGGAAAATGATTTTTTCAAGAAACCTTCCACATTTGTTTTATTTTCCACATATACCGGTAGATAAGCACATAGACTCAAGTTTAAGTTTTTAAAGCAACACTGTGTACTGTTTAAGGGAACAATAAGTCTGTTTATGTATGAATTAAGTCGGATGTCTTCCTTTGAGAGTAGACACGTTATTTTCAGATAATTTTCTACCCTAATTTTGTCATATTTTGTCTTAAGCAATCATTTTAACTTTTAAAATGATCAGTCTCTTCCTTGTATTTAATATTAATGATTTTCCCCATTGAGCTATTTTTATTAAAAACTTTTTTTTCTATTAATAAGTTGCTCTTTGATTTTGATTTTTAAAATATATATGCACTTGGATTTATTGTAATCTTTTTCCATGCTGGATCAAAGTATTGAAAAATCTATTATTGATATTTATTTTACTGTTTTTACAAAGTTAAGCCAAAACTTTGGTTCCCCACAAATAAATTTTTAAAAATTGGAAACATTTACTCTCCCCTAATTTTGATTGTAGATCTGAGAAACTATTAAAACATTTGTTTATTTTAATTTGCTCTAAAATATGCTGTTTAGTATTCTGTATATTATCTTTGATGACTGAAACACACATATATGTGTAGCATTTATATACTCCTGAATTATAACCTTTATGCAAATGCATTTATTGTTGACATTTAATGTCTACAAATTCTTAGGAGTTTTTTTTTTGCATACTTCTTTAATTCCTAAGTTTAACCTCAAAAATAATATATTCTTGGGACAGATATTATAAATGTATACAGTATCATTCACATAAACAAACCTTTAAGGCTCCTAGTAGTTTTTTTTTTTTTTTTTACTTTTGCCAGTTTAAGATTTTAGATTAAACATGTAATTTCAAATAACAAGAACCAGGTAAAAATGTTCCAAGAAGAGAAATCTACATACCAATATCAGTTTGAGTACATGAAAAATCTTAAAGGCATAAGTTAGTCTATAAAGACTAACTGCAGCAACATATAAGAAGGATTATATCCCATGACCAAGTGGGATTTAACTCAGGAATGAAAGGTTGGCTTCATAGCCACAGCTTGACAGACTTAATACAGCCAGTTAGTAGAAGGAAGGACAGAAAGCACACAGTCATCTCTGTTGATACTGAGAAAATCTAACACATGGATTTTTTCTATGAATAGAACTTCCCGATTGAAAAGGGCATCTTTGAAAAGCTCACAGCCAACCTCAGACTGGGTGCATTCCCTCTGTGGTGAGGCGGAGTAGGAGAAGGCCCTGCTGCCTCTCCACTTCTGATCGTCCAAGGGGATTTTCATCCAGCCAGGGAGAAAAGGTGGAAAACAGCAGGCAGCCGCATTAGAAGGAGAATCACCTCCATGTAGCGATGACGTGGTTTCGTCTTCTGTGTGGATGACCCCAAGCGGTACACTAAAAGGTAGTACAGCTGATAAATGAGTTCAGCAGAGATTCAGGATGTAAGATTAATATGTCTTAGACTGTCATTTATATTTCTGTGCATTGTCAGTGACCAGTAAGGCCACGAAAACATCATTAACATTGGAAAATGTAAATCAAAACCGCAGTGAAATTTGCTACTTCACCCCTACAGGGAAGGCTGCAGTCAGAACATGGTGTGGAGGGGAAGGAAGGTGTGGGGAGAGTAGGACCCCTTCACTGCTGCTGTGGGTGTAGTGTGGCCAGTGTGGAAGCCCTCTGGCAGCTCCTTAAAAGTAGAACTAGACTTTTTCCACCTATATTTTAGCCCCACAATATACTTTTATTATTTTTACTTTAATTTTTAAAGAAATACATTTTTTACATCTTTATTACTTTTGATCTTCATTTTTTGCACTGATGCAAATATTTTGAAAATGTGTATATCTTCTGATACAGTTTTCATTCAGTCTGAACATTTACATGTCAGGCTGTATCAACCTGCTCTTAATGAATTCTCAGTTCTTGTGTAGCTGAATCAAAGTCTTTTTTTTTTTAAAGGTTATTTTCAGTGGACATACATTAAAACACATTCTGTTTTATATCATTTCTGGGAAGCAGTCTTCAGTCATTTTTGTCTTTGTTTCCCTACGGGTCTTTCTCCCTTTATTTGTAACATTTTCTCTATGTTGCTAGTTTACCATAATCTGATTGTAGTGTGCTGTGCAGGTTTTGTCCATGTTTATCCTATACAAGTTTACTAGTTTTCTTGGATCTGTTTTTTTTTTTTTTTTTGTACTGAAGATCAAACTCACGACCTCACGCTTGCCAGGCAGGTGCTTTACACCACTTAACTAAATCCCTAGCCGCAGTTTTCTTGGATCTGAAGGATTATAAAATTCACCAAATTATGAAATTTTAAGTGATTGTGTCTTGAAGTATTTTCCTTCAGTAGCGTTTACATTGCTTGACTTTTTCCATTGACCACTGAGGTTCTGATAAAAATAAATAGAGCTCTTTTCTGGAGGATACAATCACATTTTTTTCCTTTCCCCCTCTCTCTCCCTCCATTCCTCTGTCTGCTGTTATATATGGTTGAGAGATGTCTTCCCAAGACAAACACTGAACCTCTAAAAGCCTCTCTCTCCCAACTCTCTTTCCTGCCTGGGTCCTTCCTTGGCTGAGACTTGAGCTTCCTAATGGAGGAGCAGGGGCTTCAGGCGGGGCTTCTTGTGACTGCCTTTCACAGCCCATTGCAGGGTCTGTGTCCTGCATGAATTCTTTGTTCAGCAGTATAAAAATTAGAATTCCTTTTTGAATGTCAAGCTATAAAATTCTCTGAGCCATCTATAATTGTGTTTTTCCTTTCCTTGAAACTGTAGAAGGTAAAAAACAAACTTCTTTTATTGTGTTGTTTCCAGAGGCAAGACTTCCCAGTCTCAGGCTCAGAGACCCTTCTTTCTGCCTTGGTGTCCCTTACTGGACACAGGCCAGTACGTACTCTGATGTGAAAGGTCCTGTGTATGACTTCCTTCCGCTGTAGGCCTGAGTACAGTATATACTTTCACCTTTGTGTCATCTCTTGCAATGAGAAAACTTCCCTAACGTGTTCCTTAAATTGATGCGGGACATTGTGAAAGAGCCCTTTGAGTGACACAGTCTGCTTCTCTGTACCCTTGGGAGGCTGGCATTACCTTCTTGTCTTAAATGGTGATGTTCTGTGTCTGTGTATTTCTATGAGTCGTGGAAAGCTACTGGTTTCTTCAGGGCAATTTTCAAGTCATCATGGACAACAGAATAAAATAATTTTATAGTTAAAAAAAGAAAAAGATGAGTTTTGGAAATTCAGACAGTTAAGTGGGAGAAATGCCATCCATTAGCCAATTTATATATTTATGTAGCTCTGGCTTTTACGTGATTAATGAGCTTTCTTAGTTAGCAACACAGTGAGTTACTGGGATACAATTTGAAATGGATGGTGCAGACAGGATTGAAAGATTCCTGCACTCAGGTCTGACAGATTTGGGAAATAGGTTTCCCCTGCCTTTAAAAAAGCAGATCTCTCTGCATTGTGAAAAGTTCCCAGGGCTTCAACTTGGGAGTCTTGGATTCTAGTATGGCTTTGCCAGCTGTTAGTCATAGGTCCTAAGCTCTCTGAAGTGTAATTTTCTAAGCCATTGGCTCCCAAATTACCATATGTCTAGAGATAGTGATCCCACACCTCCCACCCTGGCATCTGGTTTTAGAGGTTCAATGTGTGTCTTGAGAAGACTTCTCGCTACCATATATAACAGTGTGTGTGTGTGTGTGTGTGTGTGAGTGTGTGTGTGTGTGGTGAAATCAGCAGTTTTACTGATGAGAGTTGGTCTGTCACTTTTTCTCCATGATTTTATTGAATGTCAGTGAGGAAATAGCAGTGCATTTAGAGTCCAAGATATGTGGATGTACATATGAAATTTAAGTGAGGAAAGACAAAAGGCCCAAGATGTATTGCTAAATGTTACTGGTCGGTCAAGAAGCAGAGCTTCATTTAAACTGGATCATTTTCTCTGTTAAGTCGGAATAATAATAATAATGTCTAACACTTGGATTGTTTTAAGGATTGAAAGAAGTGCTGGCTGTAAAATGATGGTGATAGCAACTAAGACATCTTGCTTCCTATTTTATTTTTATAAAGTGAACAACAAATCCAAAAACTTGCTTTTCATAGAGAAAAGAGATAAATAAGAAGGAACACAGAAGCCAAAATGAGAAAATAAATGTTTGCAACAGTGCAGTTGACTTTAAACTTCAAAAATAAGAAGAAAAATAGCCCCTTCCCTTTTGTTTTTTTAGAAAACTAAGTAGATTTGAGAATACGGTGAGGAAATAGTGTAAACCGTGTAATCATTAGTGTGGATGAAAAAAAAAGTGTCAAGAGAAAATTAATGTCTTTAAATGCTTAATTTTTAATTGATTTTTTTAGTTACAAATAACGGGAGAGAGTGTTGTCTGGAGATGCACATACTTAGAGTTGGGTAAGAATGTCCATTTTTAATTAGATGAAAGCTCAGGATGTGTCATCTTAGTATCTTTACTCCTGGGTGCAATTTGTATTTCTCACCAATGTCTGCCCTCCCCCACGTCCCCCAAAAAGAGAAGAAGGCAGAAGAGCTCATAAGGTCATGGTTTCATAGAAATCACGTGCCTGGGGGAATCTGAGATACTTTTTTGCATCTAAACTTGTTCAAATCAGACTGTGTGTGTCAACTGGTTATTTTCTATTGTATTTTTTTAAGGATTCAAAAAATATTCCATTTGAAATTTTATTTTATCGCATGTTGTTTCTTTCTGCTCCTAGGGAAGGTTTTAGAACAAGAAATTATATAGATTAGTAGATTCCTCCTACATAGAACATACACTGTGTAATATTAAAAACACAACTTTTTAGTTACAGATTAGAAAAGATGGCAGAAATTACTGGTGAGCAGACAGAATGATGTTTTTCTTCTCCATTTAATAGAAAGTGCATCTATAATATAATAATATATTCATTTTTAGGTTTACCTGTCAATACATAAAAGTTATGTTTTATAGCAGTTACTAAAAAATGTGTTTCTGAGCAGAGATTTAGAAGTCAACTTTTATCACTGCAAGAACCAATGGATTTGATGGCTTCTACATTTCTATCAGTGCAACTATGAATGGAGGCAGCTGGCTCAGGATAGTCGATTTGGAAATGAGGACTTGAAGGTCATTAATGTGTTAAGTGGTAACTGAATATGAAGAAATAAGTTGTGTTGAGGGAAAATTTGCGTTTGGGAACCCCCAGAGTGAAGAGGATCTGGGGTGAAAAGAGCCTTGTTAGAAGTGATCAGAGAAGCCTGAGGACGATCAGAGATAGTGGCTCAGAGAAAGTCACTGAAGGAGCATACAGTAGTCCAGAAGCCCTGGGTTGAGTGTAGTCAAAAGGCACAGCAAGTGGTGTTGAGGATCCAGCTGAGTTTAGAAGCTGTACATGTGAAGTGTGTGCCAATTGGTGTGTTTCCGGTTTCTCTAAGGCTGAACACACTTCGTTTAGAAATGGAGAAGACAAATGGCTAGCTTTAAGTGGGATTAGCGGCAGAACAAGAAGTGAGGAATGGTCCTGATAGAGTGAATAAAATGATAGACTGGGATTGAGGCTTTACTCTTTTTTACCTAGATTTCTGTTAGAAAATGAGCCAACAAAACTAAAACTGTTAAAACAGATTTCACGTGTCAAAATGTTAGTTGATTTAAGTTGTAACTTCAGTCTCTGTCCATTCCAGAACACATAAATTTGTCTCTATTTTTTTCCCTTACAGAGTTGAAATCATAAAGGGGCAATTGTTTTCTGAGTGGTAAATGGCCATTATAGACTGGCTCTGACTAAAAATTTCTTACCTTTAGTTTGGACCATACAGTTGAATTCCCTGAATCCTAGTGATACTTAACATCTTGCATGAGGTCCTGTATTTTGAGGTAATTTAAAACCTTATTAATCCAGGCCCCATTGAGTCAGGATTTGAGCTATTCCAGACACAAGCCTTATTAAAACTCACCATAACAGTCTCTGAAAAAAGTTTCACTAAGCAAACTAATAGTGCAAACAAGATTTTAGCAAGAATGTTCAAACTACTTAAAACAGGACTTTGTTTATAAGTACCCTTAAGCACTTCTTAAGTACTTGAGCAGTTCTCGCTTACTTGTAAACTATCTATACTCTCCTTGCAAATCACCCATATCTATTTATTAAATCTTTGGATTGATAACATGTAACATTTTATTAGTTAATTTTAGTCACTGAATTTTATAGATGGATTTTGGCAGCTAAGGTCAAATGTTAGCTCAGCTAATTTTCCAAAGATCTGTATTAAATCCAAACATCAGAAACACACTTAAAATTTGCTTACCATTAGGCTCTATCTTGAGTCCTGTTACTTTACCCCTTATTCCTTGGTTCTATCATTTCTTCATACAATTGTAGCAATATCAGTGATAAAGTATTCAGGACTTCTTTCCCATTACCTGAACAGTCGTCCCAGAGATCTAGAACTTTGGTATCAGTCCCAAGACACTAGATGGTTCAGGAGACTCCTGTCAGTAGGAACACTTGACCTGGCCCAGAGGGTCTGTGTCCCCTTGCACTGCATTCAGCAGCTCCTGGACTGTGACACCTGCTGTTGTGTAGGAGGACTTAAGATGAGAAAAACTTTTAGATCTTTAATCAGTTTTTATTATAATAAATTATAAAATTTTTAAAAAGTAGCTAAATTCTGTTTTCAGATTTTGAGTTGTTATTCCTAAAATTCAATTGGAAACAGAAGAAAGCTTGAATATCCAAGGTAATCCTGAGCAACAAAGGCAAGGCAGGAGGCATCGCAATCCCTGACTTAAAATTATACTACAAAGCTACTGTGATAAAATCAACATGGTACTGGCAACAAAACAAAACAAAACAAAAACACCCCCACCAAAACAGACCTGAGGATAAATGGAACAGAATAGAACACGGAGATACAAATATTAAACACACTCAGCCACCTTATCTTTGACAAAGGGGCCAAACATGTACACTGGAAGAAAGATAGCCTCTTTAATAAAAGGTACTGGAAAAACTGGCTTTCCATATGCTGAAGACTAAAACTAGACCCATGTCTATCACCATGCACTAACCTAAAGTCAAATTGGATCAAAGGTCTAATACTAAAACAGAAACACTAAATCTACTGGAAGAAAAAGTAGGTAGAAGTTTTGAAAACATAGGTGTAGGCAGTTTATGAACAGAAACCAAATTGTATGGAAAATACTTCAAAGAATCAACAACTAGGTTCTCATCTTATTAAAAAGTTTTTGCACATCAAAAGAAATCACCAACACAATGAAAAGACAACCCACCAAATGAGAAAAAAATTTTAGTCAACTGTCCCTCAGACAAAAAGGACTTCTATCTAGAATGTATAAAGAATTGAAAAAAATCAGGGCACCAAATTCAACAACCCAAATCCAAAAATGGGCATCTAAGATGAATATACACTTCTCAGATGAAGAAATAGAAAAGGAAAATAAATATATGAAAAAATTTTCAGCATCACTGGTTATTTGAGAAATACAATTTAAAACAACACTGAGATTACATTTTATGCTGGAAGGAAGGTTATCATCAAGAAATCAGCCAATAACAAATACTAGTGGAGCTTCAGGGACAAAAGAAATCCTTCTCCACTGTTATTGGGAGAGTACACTGGTAAAACTACTGTGGAAATCAGTGTGGAGATTCCTTAAAAAAATAGGATTGGAGGGCTTATTCAATCTAGCTGTTCCCCTTCTGGGTATTTTCCCAGAAGAATTGAAAACACCATGCATGCTACAGCAATATATATGCACCCATGTTGATAGTAGCACAATTTTTAATAGCTGAATCTTGGAAACAACCCAAATGCCCATCAACTGAGGAATGGATAAAAAAGATGTTGTATGTTTAGACAATGGAGTGTTGCTCAACTAGAAAGAAGGATAAAATTGAGTCTTTTATAGGTAAATGGATGCAACTGGAGACCATGCTTATAAGTGAAATAAATCAGATGTATTTGTGTAAAAATTGTATTGTCTCCTTAGCATAAGAAACTCAAAATAATTAATATCTAGAATGTACAATTGGTATTGTGAAAGGGGAAGAAACTGCTCAATTAGGATGGGGGAAAGAAGAAAAGAAGGAAGGGAAAGATAGCTAAGATAATTATGCTACTAATTTCTTTTAGTTCATTAAAATTAACAGTTTGTGCTTATATTGTTTGATCAATTATGCATGCCTATATCTTGTAATCTGAGCAACTATTCTGAAGATAATACACAGTTAGCCATTGTTAATTTCCTATTATCTTGATTTGAAATTCTGTATCATTGTTTTTATTGTGTTTTTCTCTTTAAAATAAACTTTAAAAAAACAAAGTTTGAGTTGTTTTAAAGTAGTACCAGGTAGCTGTTTGAGCGCGGCTGGGTGTGTGTGTGTAAGTTCAGCCCTAGTTGTGCACACACAGGGCTGAACTTACATGCTCATACATATCCTTGCACATGTTAAGCACAGGCTCTACCACTGAACTACAGCCCCAGCCCCATCAAGTGGCTTCTTGATGGTTTCCATGGCTGTGATTTCTGCTGAGCCCTGTCCTCAGAAAATGTCCTTGGCTGTTTTAAATCTACTTCTGTCTTTTTAGGCAGTAGGTCTTTCATGACTAATAAATATTTTCTAAATTGTTAATCTAATGGAAGGGGTTTCTTTTGGCCTTTTGGTAATGAGCATACTCTAAAAGGTTTAATAAATAATTCTAAGTGTAGAGATGTACACCCAGATTAACTATTTTAGTGACCTCTGAATGCTTGGTACTCTTTCAAAGAGCAGGACTCCTTCCCCAGGAGCTGAACTGTCCTGTGGGACATTAAGCGTACCGTGTAGTGCAGGGTGTTAGGTGAACATCCCACTAGTTGCTGAGGTACGTGGGATAGAACCAAGGCTTCGCAGTGCTGGGCAAGTGCTTTATGTTGAGCTCACCCCAGCCCGTCCTCAGGTCTTAATTTAACATGGGTAGATGTCTGTGTGTCAAAATAGAAATACTTATGTTGGATCTTCACCAGAAATTTAGGGCAAAAATAGCCTTCTTAAGTAAATATAGTATTGGAAAAGAGATTTTGATGGAATAGCAGCTTAAAGTAATGGGTTTCAGCACTGGCCTGGGACAATATTTCCCCTGGCATTTTGAAAGGTGTCAGTTCATTCCTGATTTTATCCTTCCCCAATGTATGGCATCTCAAAATTCAAGATCTTGCCAAATTATTTTGTATTCCAATTTGACTGCTGAGATTGTAAGACAGATGTTTGTTGATAAAGGAAAATGACTGGTCCTATGTAGTTCGTCATTTCTAGTGAATCTGACTCAACTAATAGCCTTTGAAATTTACTTGTTGGAAATTTCTGCTTTACTTTTTGTCACAGATTTTTTTTTTGGGCACAGTGTAAATGACAAGTGGTTTCTAAATTTATGATTTAGTGGACAGATTACTTGCACTGGTCATTGAGTTTGGAAGTACTTTGACTCATTGGTATTTTAAGGAAATTATTTTATTTATGGTTTCCAATTTGGAAATTGAAATAATACGAACTCCCTTCATACCTCAGAGGGATATAAAGGATACAAATAAGATAATCTGTACCTTAATAGGGTTCTGATGCCACATAAATATCATCATCATCCGTTACATTATCATCATGACTTTTTCCATACCTAGTGTAATTATGACTAAGGCCATAAATCATCTCATAGTTGGAATCTGAGTTTCACTCTGACATTCCTTTACAAGTGTGTTAGTTTAGAAAACATGTATTTTATTATGTGCTACGTTGTACAACCTTGTCTTGTGCCAGCCAATATTCTTCATGTTCAGACAGGGCCTCTTCGTTTTAAATGTATTATTTGTTCCTTGCCTTTTTGTAGTTAGAAAATAGGTTCCTAAAGAATCCGAACTTTTCAAAATAATCTGAACAACAAGCACTTTCTACCCCTGGGAAGAATGATAGATCTTTCTGGCATTATTTCATAGTGTCACTCTGTGAAAATAAAAATGCTTCATTGAGTTTGGGCTCCATTTGCGACAGAGATGAAGGTGCTAGCCACTCAATGGGCAGATGTTGAATTTAATTTTATTTTCTAAGTGTGGTTACTTGTGTTCTTTTTCAATATTTTGTTGGTTAATCTGGGTGCTTTGCAATTTTAAAACTAACTTCTCAGTTTGAAAAATAAAATGTAAGAGCTGAAACTATAAAACTTGTACAGGAAAACATAGCATCTTCATATTCAGAGGTTTATCAATGGAGTTTTAGTTATGACACCAAAAGTACAAGTAAAAAAGAGAGAAAATAGTGATGAATTGGACTTCATCAAAATTTAAAATTTTGTGTTTCAAAAGATATCATGAAGAAGCTGGGCATTATGGTGTACAACTATAACCTCAGCAGTCTTGGAGGCTGAGACAGGAAGGTAGCAAGTTTGAGCCCACCTGGATAATTTAGCTGCTTAGTGAGAACCTATCTTAAAATGGAAAGAAAAAAAAAATGAAGGTAAGGGCTAGGAATGTAGCTCACTGCAAAGGTTCTGGGTTCAATCCCCACTAACACACACACACACACACACACACACACACCCTCATGGAAAAAGTGAAGAGCAACTCACATTAATGGAAACTATTTGCAAAGCATATATCAAGTAAAAGAAGCTTATCTAGAATGTATAAAAAACTTATAATTCAATAATAACAAGATAAATAGTCCAAGTAAAAAGTGGGCAAAGAATCAGAGAGGACTTTTTTTTTTGGTGTTGGGAATCGAACTCACAACCTCACGTTTGCCAAACAGGCATTTAGGCCACTGAGCTAAACTCCCGGCTGAGAGAGGACATTTTTTTAAAAAGACACACAAATGACCAGTAAGAAAAGATACTAGATACTATAATTTGGGTCTAAAATGACCCCCCAGAGCCCATGTGCTAGAGGCTTAGTTCCTTGACAGGAGCCCTTTAAGAGTTGGGGCCTACAGGAAGTACTTCACATCCTTGGGAGTGTGCCATGGAGGGGTTCTTGGTCCTTCTTCTTTTCATTTGTTTCCTGGCCCACAGGGAATTGGGCTCTGCCAAGTGTTCCCTGCCACTGCCACTGCATTCCCTTACGTGGAGGCCTAGAGCAACATGGCCAGAGGACCAGAACCTCCAGAACTGTGAGCCGGAAGCAGCTTTTCTCCTCATCAGTTCAATATATCCACTGTTTTTGCTGAACTGACAGAACACTAACATACTTGCTCTTATTAGTCAGTGGAGCAGGGTAAATAAAGCCACAGTGGAGGCTGGGGCTATAGCTCAGCAGCATAGGCGCCTGCCTGGTAAGCACAGGGTCCTGAGTTTGATTCCTGGCACCAATGAAGAAAGAAAGAAAAAGAGAGAGAGAGAGAGAGAGAGAGAGAGAGAGAGAGAGAGAGAGAGAGAGAGGAAGAGGGGTGGGGGAAGCCAGCTAGCCACAGTGGGACAGTGTTTCATGTCTGGTAAAATGGTAGAAGACACAAGTGAGATAACGACAAGGTGTTGGCAAAGAAGTGAGGGAAGGAGAGCCTGGTTCACTGCTGTCACCAGTCAAATGGCGCAGCGCCTTGGGAAATGGTCTGCATCTCTTCACATGGATCAACAGAGCGCTGTGTGCATCCCAACAGTTCCTCCGTCGGAGCCAGCCTAGGAGCCGTGAAAGCAGTCTCACCCAACCTTGTGCACAGTGTCATAGCAGTATTATTCCTAAGTGCTAAAAAAGGGAGACACGCCAAGTGCCCCCCAGCTGGTGAATGGATGAATAAATTTTGCACTCTCCTATACCCAGGGTCATAATTTGGCCATAAAAAGAAATGAAGTCCTGCTACTGTTACAATATGGATGAAACTTAAGAACAGTATGAAAGGCAAGAGGGCATTCACAGAAGGTCTCAGTGTGTCCAAAATATGTAACAGAAACACAGTAGGTGAGCACTTCCTAATGGGGAGAGGGCTTTGGGTAGAAGTCTGGAGAGTGACTATTGTGGATACAGGGTTTCTTTCTGCCTGATTAATATGTTCTGAATTGAAGGTGGGGATAGTTGCAAACAGCTGTTGCTCACTAGGAACCAGATCTCAGAGAGGTAAGTGAAATATCAAAGGAATTTAATTACAGATTAAGTACTTACAGATAAAATTTTCTGCTCATAACATATACTTTCTGAAAATACTAAACCTTAATGCATATGTTAAGGTTTTCATTTGTGTGCAAAAAAGTGCAGTTGTTTCCCGCTTCTTCCGGTGTTTTGTTCTTTAAACCCCGTGCCTTCCCAGTGGCCAAGAGGTTTGGTAAGGATGAGTGCGAGTGTCTTTGGGTTGTCCCTTGAGCGCTGGCTGTGTGGCACCTTCCTTGGGTCCTTCTGAAGGACTGGAGCGCTCATACTCTACAGGCAGCGGTGCACATGGTCCAGCACAGCACTTGGCCTTTGCTGTGCATGTGCTTCTCTCTGTCCTGCCTGAGTTAGATTCGCTCTGCTTTGTGCCCTCCACTGTCTGCTCTTCATTCCTCTCCAGTCCCCGCGCAGCTTTGGAAGTGTGCGGCCTCGTCCCTGTAGGAACAACCAGGTGTGGCTGTCTTGCCAGGAAAATCCAAGTCTGTAGCCTGGTGTCCAGGCTCAGCCGGCCTCTCCCACCCTTGCCTCTCACTGCAGCCTTGGTTGTTTTGCACTCCCGTTCCCCAGCCTGTCAGCTCACTGAGGTGCTGTCCTGCAGTTACCCGGTGGGGTGTGAGGGCGGCAGTAAGCCAGGCTGACTTGGAGCCTCGCAGGCCTCCACCCGCTTCTCCCTCTCTGCCTACCTTCCTTTGCTTTTGAGTTATTTCAGATTCAATGGTGTCATCTAGACATCGCCTAGATGAAAGTGTCCAATTCTGCTTGAATTTCTGTTTTCACTTTACACACTTGGAAGCTACTTTTATGTCCATAATGTTCAATCTTGGTATTGTCTGCATTTTTAAACATATCACACCTCACATTCCATTTTTTTTATCTTTCCCTTTTCTTGCCATTTTCTTGAATTACACTTTGATGTCAACAATACTACTTCTACCTTATTTTTATTAGCATTTATTTATCGCTTGGTTTTTAGTCTTATTTCATGTTATTTCAAGCACGTGACTTGAAAACAGCCTCTAGTTAATTTTCTTTAGCACTCACTTTTGTGCCTTGAGGTGCCCTTGTATGTATTTTATGTATTTTCCCTAATTCCTGTTTGGTGTTTATTCTTTTATAAGATTCCTGTTCTCCATCTTTTTTTGTTTCTTGTTTTAATTTTTAGTGATGTTTCTTATTGATCTAAGTCTGTAAGCTGCATTCTTTTCTGAATTCTGCATTCTATTTTCTTGGTTGTTTCTCATAACAGTACTTCATCTTTCAATTCCAGGATCTAAATAGTATCTTTATTCCACTGAATCTTTGCCAAAGATGGAAGGGAGTCTTGTACTTGCTTTTGTCTGCTTTCCACGTTTTACTTGAATCTTAAAGTTTGTAGAAATAATTTGTCTGTTAGTTGCTAATTCTCTGCCTTTTTTACTAGTGTTTTTCCAAACAGTCGCCATTAATCCCACAGCTAGTTTATTAAATACAGTTTAGATTAATTATAACTTTTATTATCTTCATTATTATTCGTTGAATAACTTGCTTATTTGTAGTTTTTTTTCTGCAATTCTTTGAAGTAATATGTTGCATTTGGTGACATAATATTTAAATCTTGTTTTAAAAATTGATTTTCCTTTGTCTTCTCTCTCATTTTATCTCAAATCTGGGGTCATGATCCATCCCCTCAGATTTGTGTGATTATCGCTCTTTCTTTAGCCTTTAGATTTGTCTTTCTCCCTATCGTATACCCTCTTTTCTTTTGTTCTGTTTCCCTCTCATAGTCTGTATTTCTTAGCAGGGCACTCAGGTGATATTCTGTCTTTCTTTTTACTTGATTTTTGTTCTGTTTTTTTGGCTTTTGTTTTTCAGTCCTTACTCGGAGTGAGCCCAAGAAGTAGGAAATGCCAGGTAGTTGTTCTGCCTTTAAAGTCCAGGCTGACCTTTAACCTGTATTTCCCTGACTCAGCTTCCAGCGTATCTGGGATTGCAGGTGAGTGTCACTGGGCCCAGCTTCTGCTTAGCTTCGTGTTTATCAGCTCTGTTTGGAAATTTGGGCATATGTGGCCTACCATCAGTGTTCTCATCTAGCACTTAACAGGTCCCTTATCCATGGGGAAATTTCCCATTAAATTGTTTTTTCCTGCTCTTTCATCTGCTGCTTTTCACAGCAATGAATTTATTGAATATAGTGTTTGTTTCTTACTTATTTGCGTATTTTTTTTTCTCTACTTTCTGAGGATTACTTTTAGTTGATCTTCTACATGGAAAATTTTATTTTCCACCATGTTCACATCTTCCCTAGGATCTTCCTTAAGCTACTGATTTTAGCTTTGGGAGCTTCTTGGGTTTGGACATTGTTTTCTGACGTGGCCTCAGCCTGCTCCTGTGGAGTGGGTGTTCAGGTTTCCCGAGGGTGCTGTGTGCTGAGCCTACTTCCCTTCCCTCCTTTTGTGGTGACTGATCCTCTACCAGGACTTAGGAGGACTCCTTACTGCACTTCTCCTTAGAAAGGGAGGTGCAGACTCAGTGATGTTGGCAGCTAGCCAGTGCCCCCAACATAGGGAGTCTTATTTGCTCTCCCCAGAGGGCTCTGCCCAACAAATGGTCAGCAGGGATGATTTCTTCAGGGGTCCATGGCCAAATGGTGGCCTTCCTCTTTGGATGCTCCTGCTGGAAATAGGGCAGTGGTCACATCCCCACTGGGAGCACATGAGGATGCTGACTGAGACTTTTTCTGTTTCTTTGTTGTGGTGACATGTCCAAAGCAGACATTCCAGAGCTGTGAAGCTTCCCATTTCTTAAGAAAACTACCAACAACAGGGACCTTGTTGCTTCTGCAGGCATCAAAAGCATCATCGGAGCCAGCTTTACATTCCCCACAACCTTTTCTGCATTGATGCTGTTCCAGCCCTGTGCCAGAGCAGACTGAGTAGAAAGGGGAGGAGAATCAGAGCCACGAATGCACTCACTAGAGACCCCTGTGTCCATTCCCTCACTACCAGGCTGAGTTGGTGAGAGTATTGCAAGACTTCCTGGAAAAACTGGTGCTGTTCCAAGGAGAAGACTGGCAACTTTCTCTTCAGAAATCTGCTTAGATAGTCTGTTGAAAGATCTTGATTGTCCCCCAGTCTCTACCCCTGTTCTGATGAATGGAATTCTCAGTTTTTATCTGAGTGCACATCCTTCCACCAAAGGTATATTTTTGATCTCTTCACATGGCTGGATGTAAATCTATGTCTACGTTCTAAGAAATGACTGTTGGCCAGGGGTTTAGCTCAGCAGCATAAGTGTCTGCTTGGCAAAGGCTAGGTCATGAGTTCAATCCCTGGTACCAAAAAAAAAAAAAAAGACTGTCTTTTGGGGGATTGAACTCATGACCTTGTGCTTGCCAGGCAGGCACTTAAGCCACTGAGCTAAATCCTCAGCCCCCTAGGAAATAACTTTCAGTAGAAATGACGTGTGCTGACTTCTTGGAAGAATCCATAGAGGAGAAGGGTGCTGGAGATTTAGCTCATTGGCAGTGTGTGTGCTTAGCAAGACTGAGGCACTGAATTTGATCCCCAGGACAACCCCCCACCCCCACCCCAAGATGAAGAATACATCGGTAAATAGAAAAATAAATACATGAATAGAAAATTCTGGCAACATTCATTCATTTGTTTGTTTGTTACAATGTCTTGCTACATAGCCCAGGCTAAACTTGTATTCCTTCTGCCTCAGCCTCCTGAGTATAGGGATTATTAAACTAAGACTGAGGCCATCTGGATAGTAGAACAGGCGGTGGAAAACATGTGGTTCTTCATAATTGTGGAGATTCTGTATTCACTTTCTGCTACCACTAGACTTACACAAGTGAAAAAGAAATAAGCTTTCATTTCACCTGTGCTTCTGTTCACTGGGTTTTCTGCTACTCCCTTGTGGGCCCTGTTCTAATAGGGTAATCAGTCTAGCCCAGTAGAGAAGAGAAAGCAGGAGGAAAGGCAGTTGGGAGTGGCCACTCTCTTGCCGGTCTGTCCTGTGGTCACATGGTTTCTGCTGGCCGCAGCATGGGCCCAGGTGGCTGGTTTTATGGGCTTGCTGGGGTTTATGGGGTGACTCTTGTAAGACTGCTACAGTCTGTGTTATGTTGACACCAGCTCAACACTGCTTATTCTTGCCTAAACAGTCTGATCACACATGCTTTACAGTGTTCATATACTCTATAGTTTTCCGCTGAATGTGCCCCGCTCTGCTCTCTAGGGCAGCTGTCAGTATTTTTAATTTTGCCTTTGCTGTGTTCCATATGGTTTTTTACAGTTGGAGAGGTGAATGAGCATGATCATGGTCTCCTTGTGACCGTGGAACTCTTCCATGTCTCTGCATGCTGTTGCCTCTGTGAGTTGCTTCCTCTGCCCCATTGAGCAGAAGTCACCATCTGTCTTAGCTCAGTTTAAAAGCTGCTTCCTCCTTGAAGCCCTTGGTCCCCAGGCTCTCCTTTCCATGCTTATCAGTTGTCTATAGTTCTTACTATGCATTGAACAGATCATAATAATATTGTTTCTTTGCATGTATGTGTTCCAGACATATTGGGACTTTCCTGACGATGAAATGTGCACTTTCCTTATCTTTCCACCCCCAAACTCTGCATAGCGCCTGACCTGGGTATATGTTCCATAAATGTTTGTTGAAGAGTTATGGCTTGCCTTCTTGGCACTTGCTGAAAATTACAAGCTTACGAATTATGGAATATAGCCTATCATTTCCCTCATGGGAAAGCCGGAACACTGAGAATTATTTTCAGAAGAGATATTCATATCACCTAAGAGTGTAGTCTTCTACTTTCACAAGCTAATTTTCTATCGTGATTTATTCATATTTGTTTTCTTTGGAGAGAGTTTGAAAGGAATGCTTGTGTGGGGGGCATGATAATCTGTATTTTTAGTGTAAAGAACAAGAAGATAAGATGGGACACATTTGTGTGTCTTAGGAAGCAAAGAATCTGAGAACAAATTGAAGCAACAAGAAAATTATTTAGATTCTTAAGTGTAGTAGGAACTTACAAAACCAGCTCCTCAGTTCCTCCTTTGTAAGCTGCCCAGGCATCACTGCAGCAAAACAGTGGTGGCAGTGGAAGATGTCAGAGGTTACTGTTGTCAGTACGTACCATCAATCTCTGAAGAAGAATGTCTTAAGCCAGGAATTTAGGGCTCTTCTGAAAGGTGTAAGAGTTAGGCAGTGGGGAGTGTGGTGTGGATGATCACAGGGGCAAAGCTTTGAGGAATTTGATTTTTCTCATCCTATTAGCACTGGGAGTTACATGCCAGTGATGGCCCAAGCTAATGGTTTGGGAAAGAATCCACTCAAATTCCAGACACAACTAAGTCAGGTTTCTTTTAGGTTGACACCAACCTCTTGACCCTTTTGGCCCTGTACTTTTTAGAGAAGAAGCTATTAAAGATTAAGATCTGGAGGATAAATAAAAAAGAACATTCTAACTTTAGTTCTAACCTAAAACTCTGCAAACATTTATAAAGTAAAGGTTTCTGATACATTTGAAAATGAAGAACAAAGAAAAAACAAAATATGATTCTGAAGAGATAAATGAAAACTGTCTACTTTGGATTCTTGACGGAAGTCCTTTACTTTATGTGGTCAGGTTCTGGGTGTTAGTTTTAGCAGCTGCCGGCCTACAAGGGTGCTGCGTAGCTCGGCTGTGCTGAGGCCTGACAGAGGAAGAGCTGCAGACCCTGGCCCACTGAGGGCACAGAGAAGGCCTCCTGTTATAACTGCCAGAGGGCAGGGGCTTCCCAATGCAGCTTGGGATTTAGCAGTGGGCAGAAAAGAGGTGAGTTGGTCAAGAATTCACCATGTGAGCAGAGGGACAGTGCGGCAGTCCTGAGCACCCTACGGACAAGAATAGCTGTTACTTGGAGGAGGCAGGTGCATACAGACATGATGCCTAGTGAAGTGTGGGTCTGGGAATGCATAGGACAGGGTGCCATGGTGACCGAAGAGGGGCCATGTCCTGCTCGAAGGGGTTGTGAGCATCCCACAGGAGAGGTTGGACTTTATAGGACACACAAAGGAGGGTCTTCTCACATCTGTGGTGCTGGACCATTTTTCCTTCAGTAGTTGTTTCTTTTTAGTCATGAAATATGTCAAGTAAAGACCTAGTGAAAAGTGGGCAGTGTGGGGGCCCTGATGGGTGACATAGGCATGGGAACCAGGACACCCTAAGAAGCCCATTGCTCTCCAGGATTAATGTACTCTGTAGAGAGTTCCCAGCCTCTTCTTTGTTCCTAGTGCTCTTCTGGCTGTTAGGGGCCCAAGAGTGACTTCAAATGCATATACATTCATGTGTTATTTCATTACCTTAGACTACTGTGATCCCCTGCATTTGTACCTGGGGATGACTGATGGAGGATGACTGAGGTCTGAGTCCACAGAGGCTGCTTTCTCTGCCTTGGAAAGAACCTCCAAGAAGGCAGCCTTTTCCTGAATGGGGCCATGAATGCATAGCAACTGAGTCTTCTCTGCTGTACTTATAAATCTCAAGTTCTGTATTTTTGAAGCATGGGACTCTTTGATTCCCATAATGCTTCTACTGTGGACCCTTCTGTAGAGGAGCTAACCATTTCCTTTCCTCACTCAATGTTTGCTGTGTTTTCGACTGCTGTCTTGCTCCCAGCCTCCTGTGCCCATGAGAATGGGTCCCGGCAGCAACGGGGGATGCCTGCACCCACTGGCGGGATGAGAGGGACAGCTACTCCTTCTGCCTATGCTTTGTCTAGGCCAGCACACAACAGGGAGCACGCTCAGTATGGGGAAAAGCACTCTTGTCCTCTGTGGTCCCAAGAGTTGCTTTGGTACAATAAGAATTAGTGTATTACATGATTTATAGATGATAGTGGAGCATTTTAGCGAGGTAGTAATTAAAAGATGCCTACATTGTGATGTCTGAATATCCGGAAAATCAACTCACTTCCTCATCAAGGACCTTCCTGCTGAAATAAGTGTCTAATTGTGGGAGAGCTAAGTGGCTGGCTGGGTGTGAATGTGCTGTCCACACAGATTCTGAGAGAGATAAGGAGGGAAGTGGGAGATGGGGGCGGCCTCATCTGTCACACCTGGAAAGTCACCTTTGCCCTTCAGAGGTGCCACTGTCCTCCTTCTGCAGCTTGTGTGGCAGGCCCAGGAGAGGAGTTGTCCCCTGACATCTGCAGAGTCCTGGGAACTGAGAGCTCAGTGTCCCCAAATGTAGGTGACATCTCCTGGGCCCTTACTCTTCCAGACGCCGTTACTCTTTTTAATTCCTCTGAGTGAAAGTACTAGTGGTGCCTTTCTTCTGTGAAACCTTCTCCAGGTTCCCTTCTCACCCAGGAGCAAACCCCCAATATCGTTGTCATTTGTTTGTCTCCCTTTGTCCTAGTCCATGTCAGCCTGGCTGTTCTGATGTAGGATTTTGCACGTTTACCTGCCTCCTGCATGCCAGTGTCTTCCCCTTGCTGTGCCCCTCTTCTTCACTCCAGGAGAACACCAGTTCCTGAGCTCTGGGCTTCCACTCATTTAACCCTGTCTTTTCTTGTCCTTTCAGTTATATTGCAGTAGCCACTGGATGGTAACTGGTGAGATGTTCCTGTATCCCCTTACCCTTCTACCCTGCCAGTTCTACCATGTAAAATAACCTTTCCCTACCTCCATTCTTAGGAACATTGTTGTAAGGAAGTTTTGCTTAGACCCCTTTCTGCTCTGAATCCTTGACTCATGAAAGTCTTCTGCAGTCTGTGCCACTTTTTCTGTCCCATTGCCATAGCTCCTGGTGTCACTCTTCATAAGTGCAGCTGGCCCACATCTGCTTAGCAGTGTTCTCTCTCTCTGTATAACTTCCTTACCTGTATTTTTTCCATGGCATTTTTAATATCCTGTCCTTTCTTTTAACCTAGATAACAAACATTTAAAATATTTCCAATTCTGTTCTTCATTTGAAATGCTGATTGGTTTAATAACCTTTAAGGCTGTCCTTCTGGTCACTGAGCCCAGGTTGCATATTTGGGCAGAAGAAGGTACTTCAGTGTCATTAGATAGATGGGCAGGGCATGGCTTTGTTGTGGAAGGTATGCGTGCTCCTGAAATGCACATGAAAAAAGTTCTCCCAGAGCAGGGCTTGCTTTGAGGCTGTGGAGCAGAGAGCCTAGGGGCTCAGGATGCTGAGGCCCAGAGATGGAGGAGTGAGAACTCTTGTGTCCCCAGCAGAGGAGCAGAAAGAAAAAGCCAGGATCAGCTGCTGGAATGAGGATGTATAATTCCTTTTCTCCTTTCAATTGTATTCGTGTATTTATTTAGCTCCATGAAACATGTTTATGTGAAAGCTAAACCACTACTTATAGTATTGCATCCATGAGAAAATATACTGTCCATTATGCAAAACTGCCCTAAAATTATATTTGTACAAGTAGCCTGAATCTCAATTCAGCCTTCCTGTTTTTAGAAAAAGCGTCAGTTTGGTACTAAATTAAATAGAAAAGTTGGACCACCAACTCTATGTGTCCAGCTTGCAGTTACAGGAAATATTATACATTATAGGAAACACTGACATAAAGGATCCTTATGGGTTGTGTGTGTGTGTGTGTGTGTGTGTGTGTGTGTGTTGAGTGGTTTGGTTGTTTCCTTTACATTATTATTTTTCCCCTAGTGTTAATTCCAACCACACTGCTTATTAGCTGTGACCATAGGCGAGCTCTTAATTGCTCTGAGCTTCAGTTTTTCCAGATGTAAAATAGATATAATAGTAGTCCCTGACTCACAAACTTGTCATGGTACTTAAGTGGCAGAGTGCTTCTAAAGCTCTTGGCCCGGTGCCTGACCCATGGCGAGTTGCAAACACTTATAGAGACTCTGACTTCTACTGCGGCTACCACCTCTGTGCTTACTACATTTCTAGCATTGTGCTTAATTCCTTTGTGTGGCAAAGCCTCATATTATTTAAAATGTTAACCCAACATTCCCCACTTCATTTCTTGTTGTCTTTTTTCCATACTACTTGTCACTGTTGCATTTGCTGTAGCTTTTTATTTCTTTATATTGTCTACCTTCTTCTCTTTTCATTCCCTGTAGGGCAGGAGTTTCTGCTTGCCGCTGTCACTGATGCATCCTGGGGCCTAGAACAGTGCCAGGGCCAGGGGATTGCTCTATACTTGGACACTGAGGGAGCAGGAAGATGACCTGAAGACCTTGGGGGTGGTTTCATAAGTCCTGTCACCTAATGTATCTGGAGCTAGAAGGGAAAGTAAAATAAAATGAGTGAAAATTCCGTGTCAGTCAAGAGATATTACAACTTTCAATGGGTTTTAAATTTTGGGTATATTTTAAAAATATATTTATTTATATGAATATATATATATATATATATATATATATGAACAACAACAACAAAAAAGAGTGAGAAAGGTTTTAGAATTCCTTTCCCACATTTCATCCTAGTCTTCTGGTTTCCCTGGACACCATAGGGAAAGAACGAATGGGCTGTCTTTACGGCTTCATGGTACTGTTCTCCTGTGACTTCTCTGGTCCCCTCGCCGCTGGTCAGCGTCTGAGCAGGGCAGCTTCTGGCACAGCTTGTGTGGCTCGTGCTGCCAGCACAGGTGGCACAGGTGCCTGGCACCCCAGGCAGCAGGGCTTGCCACAGGCTTCGGCAGCGCAGCCTCTTCAGCGTCCTTGGATGGCTTGTGGTGCTTTTGTAGTTTGGCATAAAGAGCAGTGTGCTTCCTACAGCCTCTGGAGAGCTGCTGTGTGTTGCTTCTCTGCTGAGTCACCTCAATTCTCACCTTACCCACCCCTTATGGTCCTACCTCTCAAATTTGGTGCAGCCTAAAGCTAAAAAAGTTTTATTAAGTGGGTTAGAGAGTATTCAGAAAGGTAAATTTTTTTAACCAAGTGCCCCTGACAGCTCCCCAGATCATTAAATTAATAGCAAGGAATAGAGAGATAAAATTAATGGCAAGATTTAAGCTTTGTGACAGAGATTTACGGTCATGATGATTCTGAAGTTCATTCCTACATCCCATATTTTGTTTTTATGTTGCAGTTTTCATTCTTGTAAACTCAGCCTTCATATAGAAGCTTGCAGATAAACTGTGGATTCAAGTTTGTGATTTTGTAGCTGCATCCCTAGGAGTTTAGGACGTCTTTCTTAGCAGTTTAACCTCCCTCCCTCCCTCCCTCCCTCCCTCCTCCTTCCTTCCCTGTCTTTGTCTTTGTCTTTGTCTTTGTCTTTGTCTTTGTCTTTGTCTTTGTCTTTGTCTTTGTCTTTGTCTTTGTCTCTGTCTCTGTCTCTGTCTCTCTCTCTCTCTCTCTCTCTCTCTCTCTCTCTCTGAAACTGAATCCAGGACCTTGTGCATGCTAGGCAACTACTCTATCACTGAATTATGCCCCTATCCCTTTTAAAAATTTTGGGACAACATTGCCTGTGCTGCCTTTAAAGTTGTAGCCCTGTTGCGGTAGTCTCCCAAGTAGCTGGGATTACAGGTATGTACTACCTGCTAGACATTTATTTTTAAATCTGCTCTTTGCTCTCATTAAGGTAGTGAAAGTCTAGATGTCACAGAGAAAGCAAAATCATGTGGCTGAAGCTTTGTACAAATGGAAGCTCGGGATCACTGTGGGTGCCAGATTTAGAAGTCTCATCAGTTTTGTCTGTTACTACACAGAGTGCTAGCGACAGCTGTTGATGAGGTGTGCTGTTTGCATGTTACAACTGAGCTTCATCAGTACTTTCCCAGGTAGTTAGTCTGTGAAGAACCAAGAGTATTCTCAGGTAGGGGAAGCAGATAACCATCTCTCTTTTCAATTTAGCAAACTCTCAGTAAAAGGTCATTTTTCCAGTCAAAAAACCATCATGTACAGATTACCTATGAATCAAGACTTCCTCTTATTGTAATAAATCCTGAAGGACAATGGTGTACCTTTAAGTAAAGGAAATGTTGGAACCTTTCTCTTGTCCCCTCTTCTCCTGATTTGTGTGTGTGTTTGTCAGCATGCCTGATATATGGAGGGTTGGAGGAGGATGGGAGTCTTTCCAAGATGTGCCCATTCTTTTGGCATCTGTCCTTTCTGTGCAGCTTCTAGGTGTATTTTATGCAGATTTGTGTCTTCTTCAATCTTCATTTTGGGACTTTTGTTAATTGTATGACCTCCAGTATGTACTTGAGTCTTTTTGGAATCTGTTCCACTTTCATTTTGGCCTATTTTAAAAAATGGATTTTTTGTTTTTAGTTCATGTGCTTTTGCCCGTTGATTCTTAGAGATGCGGTTTAATGCCAATGTTAAGGAGATATATTTTAAAAACGTATTCATGATGTTACCTTATTGTCATTCCCTCTGGTTAAATTCTTCCTTAGTTGTAGATTTTATTGTTTCTTATCCTTAACATTATTAATAATTATTTTTAAAGTTTTGGTTTATGAACTGTGAACATAACTGAAGGCTTGCCTAGCATACTCAACTGAGTTCAGTTCCTAGTACAGAAGAGACAAAATGTTATTTGCAAATCATATGAGGCAGATTTACCCTGCCTCTGCCCTTGGGCTATGCTGTTAATGGTCTTGTCTTTCCTCTAACTCCAGTCTAGGGTGGTTTAGTACAGTCAATTTCATACTGGAGTCTTCGAGTTTCTATCCAGCAATGATGTAGTGAAAGCTTGTCTCAAAAGGACAGAAACAAAACAAAATCCTAAGAAATCTAATAAGTCTGTCATTGCAAGGTCACCAGACACCTCAGAGCAGGTCCTCACCTGCAGTTTTGAGGCCACTTGTCTCTGTTCCTGGACACTTAGTTTGATGATAAGAAGCCAGGTACAGTAGTGCATGACTGCAGTCACAGCTACTTAGAAGCTGAGGCAGGAGGATTGTTTGATCTCAGGAGTTCAGCTCCAGTCTGAGCTATAGGAAAATTCCAGTCTCAAATTTATATCAATAAAATGTTTGAAAACTCATGATTTCAAGCTGTTAGAAGCGGCATTTTTCATCTCCCCATCATGGAATGAGGAAATCACTTCAGCCCTGGGAAGCAGGAAACCTGGCTCAAGGGCACCTCCCCACCCCCCGCCATGCTCCTATGGAGCCCTATTATCCTCTACTCAGCTCTGCCAGCTCCAGCCTGGAGCCCCAGCAGGCCTGCAGCTTCATCGCTGCTCTCATTTTGTGCTTCAGTAGGGTCCGACCTACACAGATCCTCCTTCTGGTATTCTCTCTGCACCGTCTGTGCTTGTTATGGTGAGAGTGGGAGCTGGGGAGTCGTGGCCTCACTATGTGGCCATGTGTGTGCCGTATTGATTTCATTTATTTAATACAAGGTGTTGGAACTTCATCTGAAAGCTCCAGGCAGCTACCACTCTGCACAAGGGTTGTACCAGATGACATGTGCACTGTTGAAAGATGATTCTGGTGGCCTGTAGGCTGGATTATAGTCTGATGAAATGCCTGGAGTCCTGTTTTAAATACCTGTTTATTCTTTCCAGGGCTTCCAATAAAATGTTTCCTACAAAACATTTTGATCTTTCATGAGGGGCTTACTTATTTTATAAACAGCTTCAGTACATTTCTTCCACAGCTTAGATATTTTTTCCCATTATTCCTTCTGAACGTGATGCTATTTATGGAAGAGGGAGGTTAGGAGACATAAAGGCAGGAAAGGAGAGGAAACAGTTTATTTTACCACATAAAATGCTGCCTTGGCCTGTTGGGTGTGCCTTGCTTATAAACACTGACATAAAGTCCTGTCTATCCAATTAGCTCCATTTCTGTCTTCGTACACCCTTATCTGTGGATAATTGACACTTGCACCCTTATGACGCCATGTGGTAGCTTCTCATATTTGCTTTACCAGGTCCATGGGTTCTAATTTTTTTGTCCAGGTATTTTGTCTATTCTATTGATGGGAGAATAAGTTGCTATTTAGATGCCCAAGTTCCGGACACATAGTGTCAGACCTGGCTGTGAGCCTGGTCACCACTGGCATCATAAAGCAGTGGTGATGTATCAGGACACCTGCATCAACTGTACTGTTGGGTTAAGTGGCTGCCATCTGTGTATTTTAAAGGGAAGGCAATTGTAAAATTTCACATAGAATTTAATGCAAATGAAGATATGTATTTTTCCCATCCAAATCTACATGTTCTCCCTAACTTCCATCCATAGACATGATGGATCCTTGTTTAATGCAATATCATTGATTTCTTTAGTAGGCTAACTCATTATTTTGCTAATCTATAAAAATTTCCCAGGAGTGTCGCTCTAGAAAAGCTACGTAGTTTCTTCTGGTGCCATTTTCTCATGCAGAAATCCTGATGGGGTTTTCTAGAGCACCAGCTGGCAAATCTGTAAAATGGACAGAGAGAGCTCAGGTGGCTGTGGTGGCTTCTCTGTGATCACTGTAGTCTCAGACATTTTTAAATTAAAGTTTCCTACAAAATCAGGAGCTGTGTTTTCATATTTTTAAAATTAATTTTAATATGTTAAATTAATGACTATTTGAACCTTAGTTAATATTTGTCTTAGAGAAAGTGCTTTCAGAAAGACATTAAGGAATGAACCCCGAGGTTCTGGGTGGATATAAAAGTAGCAAAAAATGTGAGTCGTCTGGGCAGCAGAGTAAAACCAAACAACAGCATTGAGAAACAAAGACCCTCAAACTTCAAAGAAAGTTTGGGGCAACTGATCTTCCTTTTGCTCCCAGTAAATAAGAGTCCACAGAGTTGGTAAGGTATAGTGAGGTCAGCCTTCCAGAGTGGGAGTTAACCCTGTATAAAAAGCAAAATCTGAGAATGGAGCTCCCTGTATCTGGTGTACTCTGATTAGTAAAAGTTTCAGTTCGCTGTTATTGCTAAAAATATGAAGTCATGCAAACAAACAGCACTGTCGATTGAACAGATACTTTCCCATCCTTCTGTTTACTAAGCCTGAGAGATGAAGGTGTTTTGGAACTCATGGCCCCACAGTGTGGGAGCAGAGGAAGAAGTGTGTGTGGCTGTGCCTCTCAGAGCCCCTGAGCTTGTGTCTTTGGGCTTGTCACCTTGTCCTGTATAATGGAAGTTCTGCTTCTCCCTTAGAGCCCTTAATCCACTTTGAGAATTTCAGATACTTCATGGAGAGAACATCTTAATTTACCTTTGCACATACAAAGGTAAACAAAGATGTCACATTTGTTTAGTCTAGCTGAAATTCATCACTCTGTAAAGTAATGGCCTTATGATTGTTTGATATCCCAAACCATTATTATAAATATTTTTAAACAAAAATATTGTAATAGGATAAGGAAAAATAAAATCAGGTTTCTGGCTGAGGTGCAACAGTTTGTGATCCATGACATGGGCCTGGGGTTGGGCTGGGGTTAGCAAGGCAAAAGCTGGGAATGCAGTGCATGCTGAGAAGTCTGGGCTGAGGTGATGCTGCCCAGTCCCTGACCAACCCTTGGCTGGCATTGAGGCCTGGCTGGTACAGACAGATGCTTACGGAAAAGCCTCTGTTATGTGTACATGAATACAGTGCTTCTCATTCTCAGCCTGATGCCTCTTCTCCCCATTTGTTCATGCGATTCCCCCAACTGCATCCAGGTTAGGATAACTCATACCCCCAAGGACCCCCTTCTTCATGTGGTCGGCTCCTGCATGGGCCATTTCTTCCACCTGCCCATGTCATCTGTCCTTCCTTCAAGTCGCCTTCTCCCCACACCTGTGAGTCCTTCAGCTCCCTCCCACAGCCTCCACGCCTCTTTCTTCCCTGTGCCCACAAGGCTGTGCGGCAGTAAGTGGGCAGCAGGGAGGTAGGCTCCCTCCCTCTAGACTACCACACTGGCGCTGGCAAGGTAGCGGCCTGTCTTAGTGCCTTC
The DNA here is from genome assembly GCA_004027455.1 of Hydrochoerus hydrochaeris. Classification (NCBI taxonomy): domain Eukaryota; kingdom Metazoa; phylum Chordata; class Mammalia; order Rodentia; family Hydrochaeridae; genus Hydrochoerus; species Hydrochoerus hydrochaeris. Next base: position 17,142 of record PVLA01002240.1, on the reverse strand, counting down.
CTATCTGCTGTGCTAGACCCACACCTGCCTGGCTTTGTGTAGCTCTGGAAAAACAGATTGACATCTGGTCCCAGCTGGTAAGTAAGTGTCAGGTCTGCTGGGCTCCTGCTCCCCGGCAAGGCCTGCTTCGGCAACGCCTGCTTCAGCTTGGAAGGCAGGGCTCCATTGTTGCTTTTGGTGATTAATACCTTTCACTTACAGAGGAGCATCAACAGTGTGACTCCTTGTGTGGTCTCTGGCAGTTACAGATCGTGATTATGGAGAGCCTCCTTCTATGTCCCTGAGATCAAATGTTAGAGAAAGTGTTGTTCTAGTTATCTTTTGCTACTTTTACTTCTTTTGCAGACAAATCTCTTTTCCTGAGCTGACCTTTGTAGCCATTCATTAAGATTTTTAAAATGGGACCTGTGCCCTAGCTAACCTTTGTTCCTTTATTAATCATATAATGAAGTCATTAGGGTCAAGTGCCCAATCATCAGACTTAATGCTTCTTGTGCATTCACATAGGGTCTCTTCTGTGTGGTAGGAACAATAACAAAAAAAGAAACAAGCAAAGCTCCTGTCCTCACAGGACTGGTAGGCTGGCCCAGCCAGGAGGAGGCCAAGCAGGGTCCCTGTGGTGGGAGCCTGGGGGTACATAGCAAGGTGAGGAGGATAAGGCAGTTGGTTCTCTGTGGCAAGGGCCAGAGGGGGCCCTGGGAAAAGTAAGGGAGGAGTGGGCAACAGGTTCTGAGCCACTAAGAGGTATGAGCACCCAACTCTGAGCAGGGCGAGAGTGGAGGTGGGAGGAAGTCAGGCTGCGGAGCAAACCCAGGGTCTCAGGGGAGGAATCAGCATATGCTTCCAATAATTTTCCCTATCTTAATTAAGTTCCTTCCTCTATTCTTGTTTTCTCAGTGGCCAGCTGCTCCCAGCCTCTCTCACCAGTTGTGGTCTAAATGATTCTCCTTTCATCCCAATTCTGACTCATTTAACTGGTAAACCTTTGTCATAATTGCTGTGCTGAAGTTTAGCATATAGATAGTCTTACCTCTCTGGTCCTTCAAATGTATTTACCTATTATTTTACCACTATTCAGTTATCAATCGTTTTCTATCATTCTGATATCTGCTTTCCTTCTTTGTTAATTTCTGTGTGTTTAATATTTAAATACATTGTCAGTTTGCCTGCTTCTTCATTCAGCAAACACTGTACCAAGCAGCCTTGCAGTGTGGGAGACATCGCAGTGAACCGATACAGCCCTGCCCTCAGGGAGCTCACATGTTACTAGGGAAAGAGGTAACAGATGAAGTGAGAGATTACAGTGAAAGGGAAATGATGACTGGTGCAAGGATAGGTAAAGCAGGATGAGAAGCATAAAGTTGATTAGAGGCAGCAGTGGAGAGGGGAGAGAGAGAGGCTAGGCAGCTGGAATAAAGGCTCAGTGCAGGAGCGAGCTGGCCCCAGTGCGAGCCAGCTGGGTGACCCTGGAGGCCGGACCAGCAGCAGGTAGGGAGTGGAACTGGGCCAGGTGTGGAGCCTGCTACTTCTGCCCCTAGGAAAGGTGAGGGTCTTCCAAGGCAGGGGTGGAAGCAATGACAAATGCTTGGTTCCTGCTGTCTGAGAGGGACAGGAGAAGAAAGGATGACTCTGGTTTGTTTTGGGTGGCGATCCTGACAGAGGGTAGGGCCAAGGGAAGTGGAACTTTGCGGACAGCTTCCATCCCAGGAGAACCAAGGGGAGAGCATAGAGGAGCAGGCAGCCTGGGTCTTTGGAGCTCTCTGCATACTGGCAAGCCCAGGAAAGCCTTGGTGACACTTGGAGAGGGGAGAGTTCTGCCCTGAGCCCAGGGCTGGGTAAGGGTGCCTGGGACCTGACAGGCGGCACCAGAGCCTGGGGCTTTGCTCTCAGTGCTGTAAAGTTACTTCTAGAAAGGAAATTAGGGCAGTGTTTTGTAAGTTGGGCTTTTGCTTTAATCAGTCTGATTTCATTTGTTGTCCTCATTGGGTGCACTGTTTCTACTGTCAGTGAAGTCTCCATGCCATGCCTCTGAAAACAGCTCTTTCTCTGTTACTAGAACTATGTGCCATCATCATCCCATAGTATAGATGTCCCCAAGGTAGGGGTTTTTTTTTTTTGTTGTTGTTTGTTTGTTTTATTTTTACTTTACAGAGGTGCAAATGTTCCACACATTCAATAGAAAGCAAACTTTGCATTTTAAGTTCAGTGTCCTCCAGACAGCACCTCCCTCTCCAGGGGAAGAACAGCACCCACAGTGCTGTGTGTGAAGCCTGGGGCGCAGCAGGGTAGGCAAGCCAGGTTTTATTGGGGCCTAACCCCATCATAAATCCAGGAGTATCTGTGTTGAAAAGGTATAGACATAAGTAATTATAACCATATTTTAAAACATTTGGGGGCCCATTTGGTTAGTTAGTTAGTTGGTTAGTTCAGGGATCAGAAAGCTCTTTCTGTAGAGAGTCACATAGGAAATATTTTCAGCTTCGTGAGGGACGCATCCTAAGTAGGAAATATTTGACTCTGTGGCTGTGGCTTGAGAACAACCATAAACATGTGCAGGGTTGAATGCAGCTGTGTCCTGTACAGCCTTTCCCCAACAGGCAGCTGGCCAGATTTGCTCCATGGACTGTAGCTCTTGGGACTCTCTGTGTTTTAAGAATCATACTTGTGACCTATTGGGGTGATGAAGCTATAAATGTAGTACCTCTTGATTTAAAAAGAAAAAGGAACCACTTAACTTGTTACTTTATGTTAAAAAATTTTTTGTAAACAATTTGATTTGGGGGAGTACTGGGACTCAAACTCCCAATCTTGCACCTGCTAGGCAGGCACTTAGGCCACTGAGCTATGTCTTCAGGCCCAAACAATTAGATTTTATAAGTTCTTCTTACTTTTAGAGCTTTGTTCATCGAACATGCTTTCTTCTTGAGGAACTTTGATAAAAATTTTCAGACTGTCAGCTATCCTCTCCTTTTATCACCTGTCTTGATTTCTAACGTCAGCCTGTGTTTTTCCTTTCCTGTCAGTATGTCCTCTGAATAATGTCCTAGATGAAATTGTGCAGTTTCTTTGTCTTGTGTTCCAAAGATTGAGGGGACATTTGGTTCATCGTGAATATATCATGCAAGTATATAATATGTAATATGTATTAAATTTGTCCTGACTATAAAATTCTGCTATACTAGTAGCTAAAACTTCTCTGTCTTGGCTTAGTGCTTATCAGTTCAAGGACTAAATAATGTGTTGACACAAACTACTTAGAATGGCATCTGCCCAGTGTGGAGGACTTCTTCTACAGCCTATTGTTTTCCTGTAGTTGTGGACAGCCTGTCCTGAGGCCTTCTCAGTGCCTTGTTCCCCAACATGGAGCCATGGCTTTTCCTAACTATGACACAGCCAGTGCCCAGTCCATTCAGTGAAGGAAAAGAATAGCCCTTTCAACCAATGGTGCAGGCACAACTGGATACCTACTGGCAAATAATGAAGGGGGGCCCCCAACTGTGTACAAAAATTAACTCAGAATGGATCACAGAAGTAAATGCAAGAGACAAAAACTGTAAAACTCACAGAATAAGACATAGAAGCAAATCTTTGTGATCTTGGTTTAAGTGAAGAGTTCCTAAATATGACATCGAAACCATAAGCACTGAAATAAAAACTAGAAAAATTGTACTTGTTTTTCTACATTGGCCACCCTTAAGAAAATGGAAAAACAATCCTCACAATGGGAAGAAAAGTTGGAATTATGTGTCAGATAATATCCAGAATATATAGAGAGAATTTTGAAACTCAGTAATGAAAAGACAAATAGTTCAATTTAAGGAAAAGGATTAAAAATCTACAGATGGTTAGTGAGCACATGAAAAGATACTCAGTATCATTACTCATCAGGAAAATACAGAGGGAAACCACGAGACAAAAGGCAGGCCACAGTTAAGTGCTGGGTTGGATGTGGGGAAGTGAGAACCCTTCGAGTTTGCTGGTCAGGATGTGCAATGGTGTGGCCACTGTGAAGGCAGTCTGGCAGGTCCTCAGATAGGTTCCCATCGGCTTAGAACCTCTGCTCCTCAGCATATATGTTCAAGAGAGATGAAAACAATAAGTGAAAGGAGCCAGTCACAAAAGCCCACATGATCTGTGTTCTGTTTCTGTGAAATGTCTACAGTAGGTAAATGTGTAGATTTGTGGCTGTCTGGCTTGGAGTGGAAGTTGGGGCTGAGGAGTGAGTGCTGATTTGTAGAGTTTCTTTTGGGGGCAAGGAGAATATTTTGGAGTTAGGTGGTAATGATGATTGTATAATGCTGTGAATATATTAAAACCACAGAATCATAAACTTTAAAATGATTTGAATTTTATAGTATGTGAATAAATCTCAACAAGCTATTATTTAAAAAGAAGAAGTGATTCCCATATTTGCCTGTGTGGATTTGAAAGGTTGTGCGTAAAACACACGCTTTTTTTCCTCAATAAAAATTGAGGGCTGTTAACTTGAGCTTTACTCAAGCCTAGATGACAAGAGCTACTTGGCTGTTGGCTCCATGGTGAGTGGTTGTCCAGGTCCTGGTACCATGTATAAGCTGTGGCATCTTCTCAGGAGATATTTGGGACCAGAAAGTAAGTAAGCCCAGCGACCTTATCCAGCGAGAGGTTTTCCCATATGAAGACTGAGATCAGTCATGCAGCAGTGGATATATCAGTGTTACACGGTTTCAGGCTTGTTACTTCAGAGGATTTTATATTAGGTTAATTTGTTGAGTGTGGGTAGAGATGATTTAAGGAAAATGCACGTCAGCCACATCTGGTTTCTGAAAACTATCTTATAGCCCAATAGTGTAGTGAATTGTTGCTCAATGCCCTCTTAGAAGTTAGTCAATTCATTCTTTCGTTAGCAACTTGACGTATGTACTGTCTTATAAAAAGATTGTATAGACCTGCAGTATGCTGCAGACATTCTGTCTTAACTTAAAAATGGAAAGCAAAACAATCCTTTCATATGGCAGCCATATTCTAAAACATACATTCTCAGTCTTCTCTGCACAAAAATCAATTGAGACTTGCAAGAATGTGAGTGTCCTAGGCCTGCACTCCAATTATTCAGGTGGTGCTTGGCCTGTGATAATCAGTACCCAGGGATTCAGCTTGGAAAGAGGAGACAACCTAAGGGTGTTCTTTACAATAGGTAATGAATGGGTGTTATAATATTTTCCAGCCATTTGGTGTCACAAATAGATGACAGTCACGCTCTTATTCTGCTGTTAGGAAATAGGACTGTTTTTGCACCAATGCATCATGGCGCAATGCATGAATCTTAGTGTTTGCCAGCCCTGCCAGTGTCTGCCACTATTGCCTGTGAATGCAGCCCTGTCTCTGCCCTCTACTTGCAGATTTCCTTTGACTTAGCCGAGTACACTGCAGATGTTGATGGGGTAGGGACTCTGCGGCTTCTGGATGCAGTGAAGACCTGTGGCCTTATCAACTCTGTGAAGTTCTACCAGGCTTCCACAAGTGAACTTTATGGGAAGGTGCAAGAAATACCCCAGAAGGAGACCACCCCTTTCTATCCGCGGTCACCTTATGGTGAGAAGCCATGCAGGGCATTCTGTGTGTGTTGGGGCGGGGGAGCTTTTATTCTGTTTGGCCCGTGTCTGCCAGCTGAAGTCATTTGGGTGTGAGAGCGACATGAGGGTGGACTAGTGTGACTAGACTTGCTGAGAAGCATACCTTTATACCTTGCTAACTCCATGTATGCACTGGCATTGCCCTGGGGTGAGATTACCACTCACTTCACTATCTGTGTGCGTTCAACCCTTCCATCCAGATCACTTGACGAGGAAAATTAGACCCAATGTGATTCTTGTGCTGAACTGTTTTGAGACTGTGCTGAAGTGATAAGGTTTCATGGTTTTTATTTCCCCATCAAAGTTTCCCTGAGCTCAAACCCTTAAAAAAAGAATGAAAAAGTTGGTACATCTAGTATATTTTAAAGAAAATATTCATGAAAGACTTCAGTGATAAAATTTCAAAGCAATTCAGATGTTAAGATTCCCAGTTTTTCCCTAATTCTTTAGAACTAAAAAAGAAAAAAAGACTGTAAGATCTAAGAAAAGTGAACTTGCATGCAGCATAAATTATACTGTAAAAGAACAAACTATGGATATAATAAAAGTAGAAAATTATTAAATATTTCCTATGATCATAGCATAGGAATCTTTATTTTGCTTTGATTTCTAATTCATATTTCTTGTTATTTTGCTACATTACACATTATAAATTTTGAAATTCTTCCAACAGGGGCAGCAAAACTCTATGCCTATTGGATCGTGGTGAATTTCCGGGAGGCATATAACCTTTTTGCAGTGAACGGCATTCTTTTCAATCATGAGAGTCCCAGAAGAGGTTCGTAAATACACTAATTGAAAAGAGAATTTTAGTCTTGAACAACAAAAAGTTGTAGGTATATTCTGCATATTATCGTCTGAAAACTTTAACCTCTGTTTTGCACTATCATAAATGTCGGAAGTTCTAAATGAAGAAATGTAAATCTGGCCTTAATTGCTTACCAGGTTTATGGGATTTTGAAAAATTCATTATGAAAAACTGCATATTCCAATTTGTTTGTATTTGTTAGTAGATCTTAACTAAGCATGTTTTCCTTTTAAGTACTAGGAAGTTTCCATATAAACACAAAGAAGTAAGAAGTAAAATAATGGTTTTTTCTAAAGTTGCTTCTATTCATGCGAACTCAGCCAATTGGATATTTAGTATTTTTGTTTACATTCCATTAAACAGACCCTCATGGTTATTATGCTTCTCGAGTGTATTTTAAAGTAAGTTTGAAATCTTCCTTTATCATGAGAAGCATTATCAATTTTTATAGACCTTATTTGTTCATTTTGGCTTGTTGTCCTCTCATAATTGTTACTACGACTGTTAACAACATGCTAGCATTTCCATAAAAAACTGTGTGCCCCTGCCATTACTTCTGACTTTGTGATGCATAGGAAATCTTAGCTAAGCATATGTAATTTAAACAAAGTAAAAATTATCTATATAATCTGATTCTAAGAAGTTTTATTAAATTTCACTATCATTTAGTCTTTTAGTATGAACATAAATGAGAAGGCTGGTATTGTAAGTTGTTGCATTCCCAACAACTGGTATAATTATAATTTTTGCAGTAAAATTTTATTTGACTGTATAGCCACCTAATTAAACCAACAAGCCACGAAGAAAGATTAAAGTGACAGGTTTATAAAGGTATCTTTAACGTCAGTACATTTTTATTTCATAATTGCTTAAGGTAAAAATTCCCATGATGGACTATTAAAGCATGAGACACAAGCCTGTCATTTCTGTTGCCCAAGTCGCCAGAAACATTTCTTTAATTAATTTTGTGGTTCTGGGTGTGCTCCTGAAGGGAGGAAGGAGGCAAAGGCTCTCCATGCCTGCAGCCTCTGGCGTGTGTGTGCCGAGGAGTCCATTCAGCAGTGCCAGCCTGTTCTCTCACAAGCCTGTTTATACACCTGGCTTGCATTTCTGCTTTCTTCCCCACTTCACCTTTTCTATCTGAAAAGTAAATTTAAATATTGTGAATAGGAAAGGGGAAAGTATTTGTAGGTTGTAGAGTTAAATGATGAATTTAAATATAGTGCCCCTTAATCCTCTGTACCTCACAGTGAGAACAATCTTTCTTTTTTTTTTTAATTAATTGCAATTAGGTATACATAAAACAAAGAATCAAGTTGTGTCATGTACAGATTCAAATTCCCTATGATGAATGTGATCAGTCTTTGTTTTTTACGAAAACTTTAAACAAGAATTCTGCTTCGTTATAAAAGAAGATTAAAGCAGGCAGATAAAATGAGGAAACATTCCTTCCTTCATACCCCTCCCAACCTTGTCTGCAGATGCACGATGCTTTCCTTCAGAAAGGCAGCCTGCATGAATTGTCCTGCTGCGTGGGCTTCTGCGAAGTGTTAACTGCTTGACATTGTAGCACACATCATTTTCATTGGTTTTATTACCAGTGGGTCTATCATTGGTACTAATGGTGTTCTATTTTTTTTACTCCATTTATATAATCAATGAAAAAATGCAGAAGCATATGTGAAAATGTGGTTAGTGCTTTCATAAACTACAGTATCTATCTAGGGCCTAATACCATGTTTTTAGAAACTTCAAAATTAATTTTCATTATCTGACAGGTTGTTCTTAAAGATCAATTGTTTTCTGAGGAGACATCTTTGCCATGACTCTTTCCGTGATAGGATTGTATTACATTCTTAAATCTGCAGCTTCTAAAGAAGTGTCTATCTGCTTTAGTAAACATTTTTAAATGAATGAATGAGTATCTTACATTTCAGTTAAACATTTTCAACTTGAAAGCTAGATCATTTGAATTAGAGAACAGTAGAAATTTATAGGATAGTTTTAAATAAATATTGTTTTACTGATTTTACACATATAATAATTATAGCCAACAAACTATTTGAAAGTAGTGACTCAATCTGGTATGCTTTACTGAACAGATAGAGTTATTGTTTAATAATCTTAGCTTGTATGCCCACAGCTCACTGTGACAGTGTGAGTTTGTTTCCATAAACTGGTTGGCCATGTAGCTGTCAGTGTTTTTGCCCTATCATGAGAGGCACAAACACTCCTTTATTCTGGATGGAGCAGCAATAAGCCTCCACCTGTCCAGTGTGCCGTCACAAAGGCCTGAGTAATTCAGCCCACGCTGTACAGATTTAAGGGTTCAGGAACTGTTTCTCAAATGGAAAATAATTGACAAGGTATACTTGGTTACATGAATAGCATTTCATGGGAATTTCTGACTTTAAAAAAGTATGGAAGAAGTATCTGAATATATATAAAATGTTCTAGACCAGAAGTTGGCCATCTATGGCTTGTGAGCCAAATCCAGCACACCAGCCTATTGATTGATTGATTGATTGATTGTAAACAAAGTTGCATTGAAATACGGCCAGGCTCCTTTGTTTACATATTGTATCTTTCTCCGTTCACACTGTAGACTCCTTGTTGCCTGCAAAGCCTGGAATATTTACTGTTTGGTCTTTGAGAAAACATGTGGCCTCAGCTGTAGACATTTATCCTATATTATAGCTGTAGACAACTATTCATTTGGGTTTACTGTGGGTCTCTCAAGAGGTAGCAAGTTAGTCTGTTACAAGGATGTCCTGGAAATGTTGAAGTCTGAAAGTCAATAATGACCAATCCTTGTGGCAAATTCTGGAAATACTTTGGTCACTTGGGGTTCTGTTGTCCTGAAGGGCTGTACTGCAGCCCTCAAGTGCTCTACAAAGAAGCAAATGGTCAGCATGGTTGGACCTAAACATGCCACCAGTATAGCTCATCGCAGCAACCCCAGCTCCTGAGTTTTGATCCTTTCTAATTATGTGTTCACTGTTTTTTGTGTCTTGTCCATTCCAATCCTTTATGATTTTCTTTTTTAAAAAAGGATTATTTATATTTTTTTTGTTAAATGTACTACATTGTTTTCAGATCTTTATAACACATCTAGAGGTAGTTGCAGTCACCTTTGGTTGCAGGCAGTCAGCAGTCAGAATGATTGACCTAGGGAAGAGCCATGTTCCAGTACCAGGCCCTGAGAAGCATGGTGTTCAGAGTGTTCGGGCTTTAGGTTTGCTTTCTGTAAATTGGGGCACAGTTGTAAGATTTGCAAACATAATTTTAGAACGATATGTCCAGAAGGCATGAAAACATGTACATTGTCATGTTTTGTGAATAACTATATCATTCTGCATTATATATTGATATTCACAAATATTAACAAGCTGCTTTTATTTTTAAGCATTCAGATTTTTAAAATAAAAGTATATGTTCACTTATTAATGAGATGAGTAAATGCTTTATTTCATGCATAAATTGCACAGAACTGTTCATGTATCTGAAAGCTATTTCCTGTCATATTGTTTCTTTAAATCTGCAATGCTATATCCTCTATCCAGCTGTGTCTGGAGATGCATACATACATACATACGTATAATTTATTTATATTTACATAAATATTGTGTTCTGTTTGTGACATCTTTTTACTAGAAATACAGATTTATGTTTGTATATTCTCTATTTAGGAGGCTTTGCTTATTATCTAGAACTATTTAATTTCTGCAAGGAAATTGACATGTAATTTTTTGCTCTTGTTATTAAAGTTCTTGAAAAGCTAAATAGCTAATAAGACCATTATGTCATAAAGATGTTAATTATATAAGTTAAACCATGGAAAAATCTGAAAAGATTTTTAATTATTTTCAAATAACTTGTATATAAGGGTATTTGTTTTGGAACATACTGTTTAATACTGTTATATAACAGTATTTATATAACATACTGTTATATAAATATAACACTTTTGCAAATTAAGGCCTTAAAAAAGGCTATTTAGTAAATCTAACAATATTATTTTAGTTGTGGTATCACTTTAGGAAGTCAAATAACAAAAGTGTCCACTAATTGTTACCTGACAGTGTAATCAGTTTGCTAACTATGTCTTAATTCTTAACCTCTTGACAGAGTGCTTTGGCCCATCATTAATACAAAATTGGTGACATTTAAAGATTATATGTAACATTAATAAAAGTGTATTCCAAATACAACATTTCTGTATGATGATCAAGGGAAAATGACAATAAAAATAAGAGATATACCTTACCTTCTAGTTTCAGAAGACTTGAAAAAATTAAGTTAAAATTGATTTCCTGACTTCAGTGACTAAAGTCACCATGACTAAAGGGTGAAATATAGCTACCTTGGAGCATTCCTGGTTTTTTTGCCTGGATTTTGAGTGTGATTTTTCAGTTTTCAGTGTGAGTGTGGCATTAGTGAGTTGGTGACTGCAGTAAGGAGTGACTGAGGCATCTGCCTGACTTTCCAGGCCCCCATCTTGGAGAAGAGGGCCGGGCCAGGTGCATAGCAGGTGAGTTTGCTGTGGGTGGGGCGGGCCCCTCTCTGAAGACACTGGCTTTATAGAGGAAAGTCACTTCAGATTTCCAGTCACTCAATGAGTATGTTTTTTCTTATTTTGACTCATCTTAGGCTCTTGATCCTTAGGAAAGTCTGGACAATATGCTGACTGCTGCTTCCAGCTTGACTGAGGAGGTAACGCTTGGCTAAGTGGACCTTCCTCTCAGCCTTTTTAGGTTACCAGTGTGAGTTGAATGCAGTGGTTGGTTTCATTTGGATGTCTCTTGCCTGATGAGTAAGAAGTCACACTCCATATTGATGGTGTGTTTCTTCCATTCTCCTCCTACTATCTCTTCTAACTGTCTGTGAAGGGGTCACTTGGGGCTGCAGATGCAGTGCAGAGGTGAGAGCACTTGTGTAGCATTCCCTGGGGTCAAGTGCCAGTACTGTTCAAAGGAGGAAGGACCTTTACCCAGCTCTGGGTAAAGGAGTTTTTCTTCTCTGTGGATTTCCTTCTGTTTCTTCCTCCTGCTTGCCTGACTCCTCACTCAGGTGGTCTCCACATGCCAATGTAGCTGTGCTGTGGGATCGTGGGCCTTAGAGAAGGGCCCCAGGAGTGCGCAGTCCTCTGGGAGCTCCTCCACTGCCTCCCTGGGAGCTCTGGCATTGGCCCTTAGCCTGTGCACACCACTCACAGGCTGCTGCCTGAGCTCCTTTTATTCTGCATTTCATTGTTTACCTTTTCCAAGTAGAGGAATCAGACTCATTTTAGTTGTCATTGTCAAGTGTTGCAGTGGTGAAAAATATTACACCATTGAGCTGGTTTGGGTGCCTGTAGCATCAGAGTTTAATATTCTAAAAGTTCTTTTAGAGTACTTTTGATTACCTTGCATATTTTTATGTTTATAGGAAAATATGTATGTATTTCTACTTTTTCCTAGTTTTTTATTACTAAAATAGTATAACAGCCCATTAAATGCTGTTCCTTCTTTCAAAAAAGTTCTGGAGAATAACCAGTTTCCCCAAAATACTGTCAGAATTTATGAGAGAGAAAAAATTTAAAGGTCAGTTCACCTTTTTCATCAGTGAAGAAGCTAAAACAGTATAAGATTGAGGTGCCCAGTGTCATGAACTGAACAAATGGCAAGTGATGCTAAAATAATCCCAAGTGAGGAAGAGTCATATAAACATCATTTCTATGCACAATAGTTACATACAGATGAATGTTAGAGGTAGAAACAAAGATCAGTCCTTATGGACAGGGTGGGTGTTTGGTCTTTGCTACATAGTAAGTGGAGAAATTGGAGATTTAATTTCTCAGTTGTTCTTATCTTTTGTAAAAGATATTGATTAGCTTATTTCTCTCAGGTGTTTAGCAGAAATGATCATAATAAAACATTAATTTTAAATTAAAATGTGTGATATGATGCAAATAAGCTACCTTGGTGTCTTGGTTACTTTTCTCTCATTGTTGAGACAAAATACATGACACCCAAAATGAATTAAGGAAAGGTTTATTTAGCTTACAGTTTTTTGGAGGTTTCAATCCATACTCAGCTGGCTTCAAGGCAGGGTGGCATAGCTGAGGGCCATCCATTCATGGTGGCCATAAGCAACAAGAGCAAAAAGGCAAAAAAGGAAAGAATACTCTTCTTCCCTCTCTTGTATTCTATGCTGGCTTCATCCCTGGGCAGATGCAATGCTCATACCGCCAAACCCAGTGCAAGACAACAAACCAATCACAAATGCTAGATTCAGGTGCCTCCATGACTGCATGAGGCTTGGGGGGCCACCTAGACACAAATTATAATACTTAGTTATCAGCAAGAAGTTGGCAATGAGAATTGAACTAATACAATAGATTAAAAAACATGGGCAATAAGGACATATGAAGCACTTTAAATGTACCCATAATTAACAATAAATGGAAGGTATACTGCCAGTGTTTAGATATTGAGCTTTTTTTTTTTTGATGATATGGCACATTCATGGGCTTCCTAAGAAATCATATATGCCAGTCCAAACACACTATTCACCTCACTGAACTAATCTGATAGTGTAAGGTTGATGAACTTGTGGTTTTGAGTTGTAGTCTCAAGCATTTTTTAGGTGTCAAGTGTGTTGTTTCTCGAACTATATTTGTTCATAAGTTAATCTTCTGCATTTTCAAAACTACAGCAGTTTTTGAGTAATATCCCCCTTTATTTGAAGATTATTTTCCAGATGAGATTCATACTGTGTGATCCAAATTCCCATACTGTGTGATCTAAATGGAGTGAAAAATCAAATGGTGGGATCAGAATCACTTTGTTCCCTAGAGAGGCAGGTGGCAATGTGGTTGTCCTAACTGAGGGTAGGCGACCCATGCCATCTGATAGATAGGAACCAGGCACATCTCAGATATCCTGTAGCACACAGGACAGGACAGTCCTTGTTTACGGAAAATGAGCCAAGCCACAATGTGGAGAGTGGTGAGTGCAAGAAGCTCTGAAAACAGATTCCAGAATGTTGCTGAAACAGAATCTAGGCCAGACTTATGGGTAAGAATAAAATTCCATTTGTTTTTACCCATCACTCTTGCTTTGAAGTAAATTCTTTTAGAGCAGTAGTGTCTCGGTTGCTTTTCTCTAACTGCTGAGATAAAATACCTGACACCCAAAATTAAGGAAAGAAGGGTTTATTTAGCTCACAATTTGTGGAGGTTTCAGTCCATAATTAGCTGACTCCAAAGCATGGTAGCGTGGCACTGGGGCAATGCTTCAGGGTGGCAGAAGATAGCAAAAGCAGCAAGAACAAAAGGGGAAGAGCAAGCCTTTTTTCCTCCCTCTCCCCGACAGGTGTAGCACTCACACCATCTCTGTGTTTTCCTTTAGCACAGGATGAGGATGTTTATAAGGTGAGGAATCTGACTCCCTGCTGAGTCGCTTAAACTTTTAAACTTCTCAAGTTGACACAATATATCAACCATTACAGGCAGCAAACATTATACACTTTCTGATTTCAGTAGGTCTGTGTGAAGGTATTTCAACCTTAGGTCTTCTGGTCTACCACAGGACAGCCATGATTCATGAAGGCCCAAACAGCAGACTTGTCATGTCACATATACCACTCACTTAAGGATCAGTTCTCAAGTTAGCTACCTGCTGGTCCACAGAGGAAGTCAAGGTGGGGCTGTGATCCTCTTCCACTTCTCAAATAAATGGACATATATGTTTACCTTTGTTATAATTTATAACAAGAATGAATTACTCCTTTGGGAATAAACTGTGACTACAATGGTCTACCTTTAGTATTAAATAGTTGTTAGAACTATAGGTTATCAGTGTGAAAGATTTACTATAAATGAGAATTTTCCTTTAGAAGTGTTAAAATTTAGAGATAGCTTAGTGTTTTAGGGCATAATATAATGAAAGATAGAAATTAGTTACTGTTTTTATTTAATCACATGGACATACAATGCTTCCTTCTCTCCATATAAATTATATATATATATATATAAATTATATATATATATATATAAATTATATATATATATATATATGGTAATCTTCAAAAAAGTATATTTAGTTTGACTAAGTATTTACTACTATTTGGCAGTCTGACTAGCAAATTCAAATAATCTTGCTTTAAAAATAGTAAGAAACCAGTAAACCAGTATCAAACTGCTCAGGATTTTATTTGTATTTCTATCAAAGGTACCTTTTAATTTTTTTTAAAAAGTGCATCTGAGCCTTAACATAGTGAAAAAAAAAATGTTAGCTGTCCATTGTGAAACCAGAGGATGAAGTAATCTCCTGCCAGAGTTCAGTGGAGTATTATAGGCTTTACACAATACCGTTTTGTCTGTTCATAAATGGCCAGATTGTTGTTCACACTGCCCTTGGACCCACCTGGTTCTGGGTCACCTTTCTGGTTAGGGCACAGAGTGACGTCATGTGGTTACTGTTGCATTTGTAGAGTGTGGCACTTCACAGACAGTGTGCACACTTGGCTGTCACAGTGCTGTCCACCCTGTGTTACTCTGGGAACATGAGGTGGAACTGCTTAACCATGAGGGACTTTGGAAACAGCCTTGGTCTAATGGAGGTGATTATTAACACCAAACAGAATGAAGTCCCTCACACCAGTGGAGGTGAGATGTGGGGATTTTCAAATTTAGAGTTTTTAAGTGTTGCAAAATCTGTGCGACATACATGTTTGAAACCCAACTGAGGATTGTCCGGTTTCCCGCAATGCAGCGCAGCTCTCTGCCAGTCTCACCAGGTGGTGTGCACAAACACTTGCCATTTCCCAGCCATGCACCTGGAGCAAGTTTTGCTCAGACCTCAGTTTCCTCATCCATGCATGGAGCAGATGATCATGCACATTGGGCAGGGGGATTACGAGGACCACCTCCCTTGATCGTTCACATGCAGGTTAACAGGGAGAAGCTGGAGAAGAGGAATCTGGTGCTTGGTAGGCACATGAACCTTAGCTTGTTTCCCTTCCTCTTCTCTTTGTTTCCTTACTCTCTTTCTGTGTTTCCAGCTGAGCCCTCAATTATTAGTTTCTTCACTTTTCCCCTCCCAAGGCAAAGGACCCTGGTGAAGCCAACTTTGCTAGTTGGGTTTGGCTGGCTGCCGGCTCAAGGTAGCACAGTGAGAAATGCGAATGGAGTAAGGTTTGCCAATGGGACATGGTCTGAACTGAAAACCAAGGACATGTCAGTGATGTTTACAGACGTATTAGCGTACTCACCGAGGCAGTCAGGGATTGCAGCAAGTAGTGTCGGAGGTTTGCTGGGATAGTAGAACAGGCTATTTACTATCATGATTCTGGCAGATTAACTGTTCAACATTTGAATTACCGAAGTAAAAAGAAGAAAAAAAGATATGAATGAAAGATTATGGGTAGATGCCAAAGGCTTGGGAAAGACACTTGACAAAATTAATGCTGTCCTCTAGAATTAATAATGATCTTGTGAAATATTTGTGAAGTACATATGATTTTGTTTTAAAAATTTCAAATCAGAAAAGAAAATACCACTTTGTTTTTTGGAGCTAGTAGTAAAAAAACACATACGTACTTTGTTTAGTGATGCTAGGCAAGTGCTCTGCTGCTCAACTGCACCCCAACCCCATAATTATAGCAAAAAATTTAAATTTTAAGATAAATTACTTTCCCCTTCCAACATAACATTTGGGCTTTTCTTCTTCGAAAAGTAATTTGAGTGTGAGCTTCCTTTGCATTACTTGTTGTGAAAGTTTGTGCTTCCATTTTTCTGGGTGCTAGAGATGAAGCTAATTCTTTGTGCATGCTAAGCACATACTATATCACTGAGCTATCCTGGCCCCTCCCCTCTTTAATTGGTTCAGCTAAAGACACAGAACTATTGGACTATTTAAATTCAATTCAGGTTCTGCAAGTTACTACAAGAGTGACTTTAGGCAAGGTTCTCAATCTCTGAGCCTCATCCTACTCATCTCTAAAATGAGATAATGATGGTCTTCAGGTTGTTATAGGCATTAAAGGAGATAATATAAGTAAAGTTATTATCACATTATCATTATCACCACTACTACTATGTCCCACCTAGAGAAATGGATTCAATTTGGGCCATCTCACAATTTAAGCTATAAAAATTAAATAAAAAGAGTGAAGTGGGAAATGAATGAAGGGTAGATGGCTTGCTTTCCCCACACAGACTAATTAATGTGTTACACTTTCACAACTTGGTGACTGATAATTAAAGGAGATAAGACTGATAAAGTAACTCATGGGATACTGAACATGAAGTGTTGGAAGCATAATGGTCTGTGCTTCTGTCGTTTAGAGGGGTTTAATGACCAGATATTGCCTGTGGACCTTCCTCTTGTGAACAGATCATAGTGATGGATAGAACAAAAAATTCCCAGCATGAGAAAGGTATTTTGTTAAAGGTTTGCCTTGACTTTCTTTCTGCTTTGCTATTTCTGCTAGTGCTTTAACGATTTCTCAGAGGGCCCTAGAGCAGGATGCACCTAGGATAATGAGCCAGGGAAGGGGTATGCAGGTACGGTGTTCTGGTGGAGCAGCCCTTCCTGGGTGGAGGGTGGAAGGAGCGCAGTAGGTTCTCCTTGGTGAAGCTGGAGGAGCCCTAGTACCCACGGTGTTAAAGAAGGCCGGGAAAGGTGCTTTGGAAACTGCATGCCTCTGGCCCTAAGTCGCTTGGGATCCTCTGTA
>PVLA01002239.1:97230-282987 GCA_004027455.1 Hydrochoerus hydrochaeris | reverse complement strand
AAGGGGTTATCTAGAGGGCCTCCAGCAACCCCCCTGGAGTCTCCACCCTCGACTCCATATTGAGCATTACATAAAAACATACACATGTGAACTACACAAATTACAATTATCAGTACAAAACATTTCAAGATCCCCGTGCCCAATTCCCACATGCGGCGTCCTTTTCCTGGAGAAGCGATTGTCACAAGGCGTGGATGGATTAGGACACAGCATGGACAGAAAAGGGCGCCGCACAAGACTTTCCCCATAAGAAGTAATAGAAATACCCATAATACATATTCCAAATCTTCCAAAACACCCCTTAACTAACCTTTTTGTAGTAAAATGAATGTATTATAATGGGCATAATTTGTCAGAAACAGCAATAATTTTCCTGGTATATTCACCAAAAAGTTATGAAAATGTTCCTAATTTATCAGAAACAGTTTCATGTTGTACTTACCAGTCAAGTTGACATCTTTAACTTGCAGAAAGGGAGAATGAAATTGTCCTTGTTTGGAAGGAGAGTCCGATTCAATAAAGAATCTAGAATCTGGTTCTCTAGTGTCTCTTTCTTTGGGAGAGTCTGTAGCCCACTAGAACCTGCTTCTGACTCATTAGATCTCAACCTATTCAGAACTAAAAGCTGCTCCAGGTTGTCTGTTCCTGTCTTTTCATTAACACTATTCTGTGGTATGACATGACATTGTCATTAAGTAAATGCAAAGATTACCCTTTTCTCTCTCAGAATGGGACTTCTCAATGTTTGTTGCTTTGTCCATTTTTTCAGGATTTCCTTTATTTCAGAACTTTATTGCACTGATTGTTGATATTCCCCCTTCCGAAAGCTCCTCAGCTGTCATTCTCTGTTGTTCAGCCAGAAGTTGCTGAAGTTCCCCTGTAGACAATTCTGAGTGTTCCTCCACCAGTTCCTCAGCATTACCACTGCCTACCTGCAAGCCTGTGGGCTCTGCTGTAGTGACAGTGCTAGCAGCCACAGGGTCAGTTGAAGGCTCAGGCCCCCCTGCACAGCCTTCAGAGTCTTGTATAATTTTAGGCTACATTTCCAGGCAGATCTCAGTGTCCTTAGACGTTGGCTCAGGATTTATCAACTCCACACAGGAAAGTATATTGTGACATTCCTGCGGGAACTCTTCAAAGGTTAAATCTCTATCTGACACCATCCAGAATCACTTCAGGAACAGTGCCTTGGTGTGTAGCTTCTTAAAGTTAGCTTACCAGTGACTTAATAAGAGTAAAGATGTCTTTAAAGTTGGTGACGTGTTAAGCCGTGTGAACTGACAGCCATGGGAATTCCTCAGCCAGTTCTCCAAATCTCATGGATAAGTAGTATTTTCCATGATGTGAAAAGCCTTGAGTGGTAAACTTTTGTCTTCCAGATAGTTCTTGGTTTTCACACTATACATTTTCCTGTGGGTTTCTTTGTGACTCAGATATTAATATGCAGGGATTTTATTGTGTTCAGTTTTTAATTTTTTATAGCTCATGAATATTTCAAACATGAAAAACTAAAAATCTATATCCCCTTTATCAAACTTGGCATTTTGTTATGTTTGAGTTTTTTAAACAAAAGAAACATTAGATATAGTTATTCAACCAATAACATGCTGGCAGGGCTGTGGGGAAAAGGAACCCTTCTCCACTGGTGTTGGTAATATGGACTGGTACAACACTGTGGGAATCAATGTGGAGATTCCTCAAAAAACTAGGATTGGTAGTCCCATTCAATCCAGCTATTCCCCTTCTTGGTATTTTCCCAGAACTGAAAACATCATACCACAATGGTACATGAGCACCATGTTTATAGCAGAACAATTTGTACAAACAACCTAAATGCCTATCAACCAAAGAATAGATAAAGATGTGGTCTTTTTAATTAAATGGAGTATATTACTCTGCCATAAAAAGGATAAACTTGAGACATTTAGGTAAATGGATGCAATTTGAGACCATACTTATAAGTGAAATAAATCAGACTCACAGGTGTAAACATCATATTGTCTCGCTGGTATGAGAAATTGAAAGTAAATAAGATCTAAAATTACAGCAGATACTGTGAAAGCAAAAGGGAAAGAAACTGCTCAAAAGGAAAGAACTTGGATAGAGGAAAGGAGAGAAGGAAAAGTTTTATATATATATATATGTGCATATATATATACACATACAAGATAATTATACTAATTTCTGTTCATCAAAAATGGCCTGTGCTTTCATGAATCATTTTTTCATGCCTGTATCTTGTAATCTGAACAACTACTTTAAAGAATGTGCAATATATTAACTATAGTTAATTATTGTTTTGAAACTCTGCATCAGTTTTTAATTTCTTTGTCATTTTAAAACCAAACATCTTGTATACTTTTCCTGCAATATGGAATTAGAGGTTTTACATTTAATTCCATGTTATATAATTAAATACCCATCTATATATCGATAAAAACATAATACTGTTTCACATGTTCCCTAATTTTTATAAATCTTCCCATTTGCCCTTATTCATTACTAGCTTTAAAATTTATACATGCAAATTGTACTCATTTTAAACTGAACATGCCATAATTTGTTTCTGTTTTCTGCTATGTACATTTAAGTTGTCAAAAATTTTATATTAGAGTGGGACTTAAAGAGCAATCCCCCATGAACTCCCCCTCCCCACCCCACCTTCCGTAGTTTTAACTTCTGGTCCTGATGCAGATAAGGTTGGCAGCTGTGTCCCATAGATAGGTTTCTCATCCTGTTCTTGCAGGGTCCACAAGCCTCTTCTTTCAAGGCTCAGTTATTAATTGCTTTGTCTTGCATTTGTACCCTCTCTTGCCCTTCACCCATCTCTTAGTTCCACCCCCTTGGCCAAATGTATAAACCTAGATCCTTTGTTCTGGACATCAGAAAGTCAAGTGGAGCCAGTGTGCACCTAAAACACAATAAATACTCCTGTTTCCCCACTAGTCTCTCTGATCACTTTTACTCTGCAACTTTCCTGGCATCGGCAAAAGAACAAGAGATGACAGATTTGTTCTCTCCTGTACTGGAGCTGTGGCAATCTTGAGATCTCTGGTGCTCCTGGGTGAAACTACAGCTGAGAAAGGAATTGAGGAGTACAAGATGATTCTAGAACAGTTGTCCGCTACAGGACCATTGTAAGGTTTTTGGGGTCTGAAGGGGAAAACCTATCTGATTAGGATAGAGCGAAGCCTGATCACCTCCCAAGAAGCACCTAGTAATGAAACTCAGACTGCACCAGCATTCCTAAGGAGGAGTGGCCTTGCAGTGACAATTGGCTTGTAGGGATGTAAGGGTGCTTGGAGTGGCCCACCAGGAGAGAGGCCCAAGGTCAGTCCATCCCAGTTAAGTGAGATGAAGCCTACAGCCCTAACTGGAATACTGGGGAGGCCTGCAGTAACACTAATTGCTGTCAAATAACTTGAGGGATAGGTCTGCGCCAAGTGGAACTTGCAGGTGACTCTGAAACACTCACAGGATAGGCCCAATGAGAGTGCCAAATGGGATGCATAAGTGGCCTGCAGCTAGAGGAACCTGCAGCGTCAGAGTTGCCAGAATGGTCCACAATAGGAAGGGCCAGAAAATCCCACACAGGGATGAAAACTAGCCAAGGGGAGATGTATAAGTTTTGTGTGTGTGTGTGTGTGTGTGTGTGTGTGTGCCACGCGCACACACAACGAGTCCATGGTCATGTCAGAAATGAAAGTTACTGAAAAAAATTATTTGTGCTGTAATGGGCAAAGATCTAAAAAAGCTGCTTAACTTTTGCACTGGGATGTATGTATAGGTGGTGTGCCGCCCACAGGCTGATTTCAAACAAAACAAAAATCCTGAGTCCAGCTGGTCCAGGGGCTGGGCTAAAATGGAGATGCCAGGCTAAGAGACTTAGGCCCAGCTATGCCTTCCATGACTGAAGATTGGGCAAAACGGGTCATCTTGTGATTTCAAAGGGAATGTGGAGCAAGACAGGGCCTGGAGTCCCCTCCTGGCTGTGGGAGTCCCAAAGCCAGCTCTTGCTCAGCTTCACCAGCCTGGTGCTACATGCAAGTATCTGGAACCTGGGGGCAGCTCCATCCTGGGATGAACGGCCAAAGCCTTGGGCCTAAAGTTTCACAGCAAAAGTGAAATTACAAATTTTGATGAGTTCTGTGCATGAAACATTTCATGTACACTGCAAATTCTTAAGTTGCAATTACAGGGTTAACTTGCCCTTTACTCTGTTTCAAGATGAGAACAGGTTACTTGGAGGAAAAAAGGGACATTTTAAAATTCAAGCAGCTAGCTAGGGATTTAGCTCAGCATGCGTGTCTGCCTAGCAAGTGCAAGGTCGTGAGTTTGATCCTCAGTACAAAAAAAAAAGTCAAGTGGCTACAGTCAAGTTTGTTGTAAAAGGTTTATAATGAGAGAAAAAATACTAAGGCTACCAAAGTGTATGTAAATTTTGACCAGGTGGACAATCAAAAAGCTGATAAGATGCTCAAAAACCAAAATCAGATCCGATGAGAGCAGCACTCAGAAAATATCACTGGGGCAAAGACAAGGACACTGACAAAACAGGAGTCAAATGGAGCTTGGCTTTACTAGTTGACCAAAACTAGATTTGAATCAATATGTGTTGTAAAATATGGGCACTGGGAAAATAAATGCCAAAAAATGATAACAGGTGATAAAAATTTCAAAACTAAGAGGCTGCCTGCAAAAGGCTATTGCCCTCAAGAAAAGTCCATATCCTTGAATTTACTGGACTCAAACCCTGAAGGGTACTCAGCCAGACCAGGTTCCATCCCCTTAGATACCGAAAAGCCAAGGTCACAATAAAGAATAGTCCAATTATGGACTTTGGTAGATAGTAAAACTATACATTCAGTAATGACACAACCCATTGGACCACTCTAAAAATGCAACTGTTATGGAACCACCAGAGTCCGAGATAAGACCATTTTGCTGGCCTAAATGTGTCATCTGAGGACAAAAGATCCCAATGTAAGTTCCTATATCTTCTGAACTGTCCAGTTTCCCTGCTGTAAAGGGACCTACTCCAAAACTACATGCCCAGATTACCTTTGGGCCACAAGGATAAAGAAAACAGCACACGGCTGACATTGAGGAGCACCTTGCCCAGCTGTGTGAGACGTCGGAAGATGAACTCCAGCAACAAAAAGGACTGATAAACACACTTGACATAATGGTGATGAATAAAAAGGATCCTCACCCTGAAAGCCTTGAAAAAGCTACTGCTAACAAGACAGCTAAAACAGCAGCTGAGACACATCTGCAGTAATGCTGAGAACACATTGCAAAAGAAAAAGGCAAAATTGGGTGCTGCTTGGCACTGACAGTTAACAACAAAAGACAAATCGTGGCACTGAGCAGATGAAGAACATATACAAAAGACAACTAAGGAAGTAGCCATATGGCTTCACTGCAGGAAGTCAAATGACGCAAGGCCAAGGTAAAAGAGTCTGAACAACTGCAGGAGCAGTTCAGCTACAGGCTGGCTAAAGAGGCTGCCCAGAAACAACTACAGATGACAGGGGAGGAAATGCTAAAACAGTATCTAGGAAGACTTTCATTTCCAGTAGAGTTTAGAAACAAAGATTCAAGCCAAGACTTAACAGGTGGAGACAACCACACACAATATGCTACATATGGAAAAGGAGACCCATGTGGTATACTTACCACTGGAGATAACTGGGCACCAGTGTGGTAAAGCTAAAGAACTACAGGCCCTTTGTATATAGGTGGAGGAAACAAACACTAAACAAACACAAGAGTAGGCTTAACACTTGTGAGAACAAATACTAGAGGAGAGTCAGCACAAGAATCAAGTAGAGCTAAAACTGGCTCTATGCATGAAGACTAAAGCTGAGACGAAAAACAAAAACTGGGCGCTAGGCATGAAGACTAAAGCTGAAACAACAAAAACTGGGCTCTGCAGTCACTGGAGGAACTGCAGCTATAAGGAAACAGAGGTGACTGGGGCAGACAGGGCAAACACACCATGTAGGGGTAACCCTAGAGACAATTCAGTGTAACATAGAGACAGAGCTACAAAGCAAGTTTACCTCTTTTGCATACAACAACACAGCTAAATCACCTAAGAGAAGAACATGTAACAATGGCTCAGCCATAGGAATAAAAGCCATAGGCACAACCACAGACAAAAAGTAAATGTGCTCATAAAAATGCAAAGTGGGAACTAAAATGCTGTTAACCAAAGGCCAGTGTGACACTAAGGCTGTGGCAACAGAGGAGGTAACAACCAAAAATAGAGACTGTATTCAGATAAACTACCAAAGTGGAGAAAGGAGCTCCCCTGAAAAGCTGACCAGGAGATACCAAGCAGGAAGTGTCCAGAATAGAGCACTTTGCTCCTCTCAGTATGAATAGAGAGCAGAAATCCAGTGTTTATCAAGAAATGCAGAATTTCATCTGGCACTTCTCTCAGATTGTCATGGTGCTGACTGAAGATGACACAGGGCACCCAAAAATGGATGTCATTGCTCGACTCAAGGAGGTCCTAGAGTACAATGCCATTGAGGGCAAGTACAACCAGAGTTAGATGGTGCTAATAGCAGTCTAAGAGCTGGCGGAGCCAAGGAAACAGGACACAGATGGTCTGCAGTGGGCACTGACTGTGGGCTGGTGTGTGGAACTGGTCTGCTGGTATCAGAAGCCAGGCATAGGTTTGGAAGCTGTCAATGATGCTCTCTTGGAATCCTCTATTGCCTGCTTAAGTTCCATTGCCAGGAGCAGCTCTACTACCTGGACCTGCTTGAGCTCTTCCTGCAGACTACCTGTCTGACAGAGGTCAGGCAGACTCTTGATGTCATCAAGCACCCCAGGACCTTGTTTTCCTTTTACCTACCTGTTGCTGCTACCATGTACATTGCTGGCATTGCCGAGGAGAAGTAGCACAGCAACACCAGGAGGTTCCTGATGGAGATGGGCAAGTTCTTCCAGATCCAGGTAGGGAGGCCCAACAGAAACTGCGGCAGAGAATGGACCTCGACTTTCTTCCTTCCCTGTCTGGTAACCCCTCATCCTCCTTTTGCTGCCCTTGTCCAGGATAATTTCCTTGACCTCTTTAGGGACCCCAGTGTGACGGGAAAGACAGGCACTGACACTCAAAACAACAAAAGCAGCTGGCTAATGGTTCATTGTCTGCAATGGGCCACTCTGGAGCAGCACTAGATCTTGTAGAATTACAGGCAGAAGGATGCTGAGAAGGTGGCTAGGGTGAGAGTGTGTGAGGAAGACAGCTACAACCACCTCATGAGCCTGCTGTGCCACTCCCCTGAGCCATCTTCCTGGTGCTGGCAAACAAGCTCTCCAAGTGGAAAAAGTAACCTGGAGACCACAAGGGCAAGGAGGGAGGGAGCCACTCAATAAATTATCATGTAACCCTAAAAACTGACCTGAAAACATTTAGTGGTCTGGCAAAGCCATGCGCTCCCCATGAAAAGAACCATCAGTGTCTCCTGAGATCCGCACCATGTTGGAACTTAGGGCACTTGGGAAACCAAGCAGCCAGCTCACCGCCTTGGTAAGTGGCTATGGCCTGGCAAGCAGCGGCTGCCTCAGGGTGAGAACCATCAGTGTCTGCTGATATCCACGCCATGTTGGAACTTAGGGCACTGGGAAACCAAGCAACCAGCTTGCCGCCGTGGTAAGTGGCTGTGGCCTAGCAAGCTGCGGCTGCCCCAGGGTGAGAACCATTAACGTCTCTTGAGATCGACACCATGTTGGAACTTTGGGTGCTGGGAAACTAAGCAGCCAACTCGCTGCCCTGCTAAGTGGCTGTGGCCTTGCAAGCCTCGGCTGCCCCAGGGCAAGAACCATCAGTGTCTCCTGAAATCTGCACCATGTTGGAACTTAGGCACTGGGAAACCAAGCAGCCAGCTCACCGCCCTGGTAAGTGGCTATGAGCCTACTGGCACACAGGCTGAAAATCAGACATCCATCCCCTCCCCCTGTTAGCAAGTGGGAGCCAGAGATCTGAGCATCTCTTGCGAGGTTGACTATATGCAACATAGCAAATAAGTGGGATTTCCTTCTACCATCTCTTTAAAGACAGATATTTTTATCAACTGTTTTTGCTTTGTTCTGATTAATGGTATTGCTCTATTCAATATTCTGTTTTGATAAGTTCTAGAATGTTCTGTATTTCCTTTGTTTCTGATATACCTGATTGAAAGAACAACTATTGTGAAGAAAACAAGATATACTATGGCACTTATTACTGTTATCCTGGTAACCTGCTCTGAAATTCTGTACCAATTTCACTACACAGTCTCAATTGGCTTTGTTCTATCTTGTTCTGTGGTGTTTTACTATGTTAAAATTTTTTTTAAAAATAAAATTAGTTTTTAAAAAAGAAAACATTTAAACCAGTCAAAGAGGCCCTAATCAGACTCCAGCCTTAGGACTATCAGATATAAGCCTTCCTTCCTTCTTATATGTCCACAAACAAAATAAATGGCCTAGGCTGTGAGATCTTGACATTGACTGATGACATACTTATCATATGGTTAGACACCATATCCCTAGGATGCCCTCTATGCTGTAGGACACCTGCTACCATTTCCTTGCAGATGCAGAAAGCTATTAAGCTGACTTTGAGAGAACTGGTAGACCAGAGAGGGCGCTATTAGTTGTTAGATCCAAAGATGGCTTGGTTTGGGGACTTATGTAAAAATCTCTGCATAAATCTAGAGACAGTAAACACTCCTGAACAAGCTACCTTCCTCCCAATAAAACCAGGCACCCCCACCCTGACTGTATGGTTATACTAATAAGGGTTCAACAAAGAGGATATACAATAGTAACTCTAGAGTCTATGATAACAGCCCAGCCTCTGCCTATCAAGAACCTCAGTCCAGCAGGCATAATAGGTACTTCTGCTGGGAAAGGACAAAAAGGTTACCATCTATACTGACTTGAAATATAAAAAAGAGGGCTCCCGACAGCTTTAACAGCTTCTAAATGCTAGATGAGCCCTGAGGAAAGTGGTCAGTATACACAATAGAAGGCACCAGAGGACTAAAATGATAGAAGCTGGAGAAAAAAAAAAAAAACAGACAACATTGGAAACATTACTAGTCCACCATTTCTATGTGCCATGACTCAGTTATTTGAACTGTTGGTAAACAATGCTTGACTTGTACACAAAACAATCAAAGACAAGGTCTCATCCAGGAGACAGGAGCTACACCATGTAAAAATTTGCTCATGGATTTTACTAAATTGCTTCAAACCAGGGCTGACAGCATATGTTAGCATTTGTCTGCATGTTCTTGGGATGAGTTAAAGCTTTCCCCACCCAAATAGAACATGAGAGGTGATTTAAGGTACTGTTAAGACATCATCCCAAGATTTAGACTACTCCTGACCATGGAAGTCAGAAAATGAACCTACATTCATAGCAGAGACTGTCCAGGAGCTCACACAGATGTTATTGCCAAGAAACCTACTTGAGCTGGGACCAAGTCCTGTCCATGATCTTCCTCCAGGTCCAGTGTAAATGCCTCACTCAGCAATTCCGTGAAAAACTGCCTTGTGACCAAGCTTTCACAATGGCCTTCCACATGACAGGCAACCTGGCCTTATTCTCATTCTGCTCCTTGAATGCTGAGGGATCTGGGAATGGTGAAATTAAGTGGTGGCTTAGTTTCAAATTGGTGCCTGAGTTTACAAAGAACAAAGGGATCAACCTGTCCTTCATGGCTGTGCCCCAGCAGTGCCTTCTCCTCCTGCGTGGCGTACGTTCTGTTCGGCATCTTCCAGAAGAGCCCTGCTTCATCACAGTTGAACACTTATTGAGCCACATGCCCTTCTGCCTTCATGAATTCTGTGAATTCTTTCTTGTCTGGCTCTGTCTGCAGGGGCCTTGTCAGAACTGGAAGCCTCGCCATGTCTTATCACACAGCGCATGCCACTTCTGTGGAATTTACTCAGCTACTCTCAGCTGGTTCTAAATTCATTACTTGGTGCACATGTAGGGGGTTTTCTTATAGTAAATTCTCTGCAATTTCCTGGCTTTTTCACAGATCCTAGCCTCACTAATGCTATCACCTGCATTTCTTATTCAACCACGCTATTTCTTATTCAACCACGCTGACAAAAGTGTTCCACCTTTTCCAGTACTTATGTCCTCTGCTTGGTTAAGATCATTGCTCTTTTTGCTGCCTCAACTCCTTGATGGCATCTCTACTCTTTATCAGACACACGAATATCATGCTCATGTTTTTCTACAATTTCCTTCTTCAGTAGTAATTTTCCTCAACACCTTCTTGCCATTCTTTCTCTGCACTCACCTTCATTACTGCTCTGCACCTTCTTTTTACCACCATGCTTGCTCTGCATTTTCTTTGGCACCTGCTCGATTGAATAACACTATAGTACTTCTGCACTAAAATGCACACAGAAAACTCCACAGCAAGTATGCAGACATCTGTCCGTGACTGCAATCTTGCCTAATGGAAGCCACAGCTATGTGTCAGATCAAGGATATGGCCACAGTCGTGTTTGTCACCTGATATGGAGTTCACGAACAGAAGCAAAATTTTTCCAAATGCTTCTGTTCACAAACCAAACTGTTTGCAAACAGAAGCATTTGTGAACCAAAGTATTACAGTACATCTCAGTTTTTCTCACTCTTCATCAAAGCATGAAGCCAATAACTGATTTCTTCCTTGTTTAAATGGATATGAGAACTATACTTCAAATTGAAATAGTGGAAAGTTAAAAAAATGGTGCTCTTATTAAGAAAGAAAAATTTAATGATTTTCATAGAGCTATGGAAAGCACATTCAGTACTAATGATATCTGAATTATAATTACATTCACAATTATACAGTGGTACCTCAGTTCATGGGCTTCTTTCCATGATTCTGGTCACAGTATTCATTCCATGATTCTGGGTGCAAATTTTGAAGTACCAGTATAATTTACTACAAGTAACTTGACAATTTTATATTGAGCAAGTCACTAAGTTTCTGGACTCCAATGACTTGCTCAATAATATTATGTGCTTTAGTCACTTATCTAAATTTCCTTGTAACTCTATATTTTTGCTGGGATTTTTTTGTTGTTGTTAAAGTTATCATTACCATGGTAAAGATAAAGAACAAAAATTTCACTTTTGTGCAAGTAAATTTTAACAGTGCATAAGTTTTCTAAATGACATTTAAACATAAGAGTGAATTTTACTTATTGCTAAGCAGACTTAAATAGGACAGGACTGTCACTGGAAAATTAAGCTCTGTTATTTTTAGTACTGACCATTTTTCCTGGGACAATAATTTTGTCAATATCAGGTAATGTGTCACCTTAATCAGCATGCATTAAATTCCAACTTTTTACCTTCTCAGGGGTCTTTCTTTGTGCTGAATTGAATAAAATGTGTTAAAGCCAGTCTATTGTAAAGTTTTCTGCCTTACAGTAGTCAAATTGTTTTAGTTTTAGCCTCTTTTTGATTAAAAGTAGTGGTCAGAGATATTGAAGCCCTTAAAGATGATTTTGAAGATGAAGACATGCTGGAACTACACAGACAGTAATCAGAAACAATTAGGAAAAGTGTACCAAGGGCCTCATTGATTCTCTGGGCTTCGTGGAAAGTTACATTTAAAATTTCAGGGTTGCTGTGTTTAAAATAAGGCTTCCAACTAAGCAATTTGCAACAACTCCAAATGTATTGCTTAAAATTTTCTTATTTC
Source organism: Hydrochoerus hydrochaeris (assembly GCA_004027455.1). Lineage (NCBI taxonomy): Eukaryota > Metazoa > Chordata > Mammalia > Rodentia > Hydrochaeridae > Hydrochoerus > Hydrochoerus hydrochaeris. The sequence goes on along the minus strand of PVLA01002239.1, from coordinate 271,270 downwards.
TATAGAAATGAAAAAAGTGACTATCTATGTTGATTATGCTTTGGGAAGAATTTGACAGTTCTAATAACATTTCCATTATAATTTACAGGTTAGAAGCAATTGGCTTTCTTCTTCTTGTTCTTCTTGTTCTTCTTCTTGTTCTTCTTCTTCCTTCTTCCTCTTCTTCTTACTCCTCCTCTTCTTCCTCATCATTTGAAAATGTGTTTTGTCTTTTTCAAATCCATTTTCTTTCAACAGAAAAAAGATAAAGAAAAAGAAAAATCTAAAATAAAAATTCAAAACATGTCAATCAGGGGACAACAATGGTACATACGTTGCATGCTGCCATCCCCAAATCATTTATCCAGAGCACAAGACACCTGCTTACAATTGTACAAATGATACCAGTGCAAATCTTTCTCTTCAATGAACTCAGAGGAATTAGTAGTATAACTATCTTTTTTCTATACATACATATATATATATATACACACACACGGATACATATGTTGATACTTTCAGCTTGTCACAGTAGTTAATATGATGTTTACATATGTTTTTTATTTCACTAATGAGTATGGTCTCAAATCGCATCCATTTAGCTATAAAACTCTCCAGTTTATCCTTTATGACTGAATAGTACTCAATTGTACAAAAATACCACATCTTTTTTTATCCATTCCTCAGTTAATGGGCATATAGGTTGTTTCCAAGATCTGGCTATTACAAATTGTGCTTCTATATACATGGATGTATGCATATTGCTGTGGTATGATGTTTTTAATTATTTTTGGAAGATACCCAAAGGGAGAATAGCTGGGTCAAATGGGACCTCTAGTCCTAGTTTTTTGAGGAATCTGCATGTTGTTTTCCACTGTGGTCGCACCAGTCTGTATTCCCACCCAACAATGGAGAAGGATCCTTTTCCCCACAGTCCCTCCAGCATTTGTTATTGCTTGATTTCTTAACAATGGCCATTCTTTCTGTGGTGAGGTGGAATCTCAGTGTTGTTTTAACTTGCATCTCTCTTAAATGTCCAGTGATGTAGAGCATTTTTTCACATATTTATTTGCCATTCATGTTTCTTCATCTGAGAAGTGTATATTCATTTCAGATGCCCATTTTTGGATTAGGTCTTCAAATCTGGGAGGATTGCTTTTTTTTATAGTTCTTTATATGTTCTCAATAGTCATCTTTTGTCTGAGGAACAACTGGCAAACATTTTCTCCCACATCATAGTCTGTCTTTTCACTCTGTTGGTGGCTTCTCTTGCTGTGCAAAAGCTTTTCAATAGGATGAGATCCCAGTTGTTGATTCTTTGTGATAGTTCCTGTGCTATACGGGTTTTGTTCATAAATCTTTGTTTGCACTTATGCCTTCAAGAGTTTTATGTACTCTATCTTCCAGAAAATTTAATGTTTCTGTTTTAATATTAAGATCTTTGGTCCATTCTGAGTTTTGTTTAGTGCATGGTGAAAGTTATGGGTTCAGTTTTAGTCTTTGGAGTCTGTAGAGCCACTTTTTCCAGCACCATTTATTAAAGATGCTATCTTTCTTCCAGTGAATGTGTTTGGCACCTTTGTCAAAGACAAGGTGGCTCAGTGTGTCTGTGGTTGTTTCTGCATATTCTAACCTGTTCCATTGATCTTTGGTTTTGTTTTGTTTTGGTTTTTTTTGGCAGTACCACACTGTTTTTATTACAGTAGCCTTATAGTATAATTTTAAGTCAGGGATTGTGATGCCCCTGTCTTGTCTTTGTTGCCCAGGATTACCTTTGCTATTTGAGGTCTCTTCTGGTTCTGAATTTTAGGATTGTTATCTCTAATTCTGTGAGATATGCTGTTGGAATTTTGATTAGGATTGCATTGAATCTGTATAGTAGTTTTTGAAGTATGGCCATTTTTACTGTATTGGTTCTTCCTACCCAAGAACATGGAATATCTTTCCATTTTCTAATATTCTCTTCAATCTCCTTTTTTCAGAGCACTGTAGTTTTCAGTGTAGAGGTCTTTTACATCTTTCATTAGACTGATTCCTAGGTATTTCTTTTTTTGGGGGGGGTGCTATTGTAAAACATGCTATTTCTCTGATTTGTCTCTCAGTGAGTTTGTTATTTGTGTATAGGAAGGCTATTGATTTTTGAGTGTTGACTTTGCATCCAGTTACATTACTGAATTTGCTTATTAAATCTAATAGTCTTTTGTGGAGTTTTTGGGGTCTTTTAGTAGAGTATCATGTCATCTGCAAATAATGATAGTTCAACTTCTTCTTTTCCTATGTTTATTGCTTTTATCTCTCTTGTCTAATTGCTTCAGCTAAAGTTTCCAGGACTGTGTTGAATAAGAGTGGAAGCAGGACATCCTTGTCTTGTTCCTGATTTTAGAGAGAATGCTTTCAGTTTTTGTCCATTTAGTATGATGTTGGCTGTTGGTTTGTCATATATGACTTTTATCAGATTGAGATAAAGACCATCTATTCCAATTTTCTGTAGATTTTTTTTAATAATGAATGGGTGCTGGACTTCGTCAAAAGCTTTTTCTGCATTTATCGAGATGATCATGTGATTTTTGTCCTTGGCTCTGTTAATATGATGTATTACATTATGGATTTATGTATGTTGAACCATCTCTGCATCCCTGGGATGAATCCCACTTGATCTTCGTGTATAATCTTCTTGATGATTTGCTGAAGTCTGTTTGCAAGTATCTTATTGAGGATTTTTGCATCAATATTCATTAGGGAAACTGGCCTGTAGTTCTCTTTTTCAGTTGGATCTTTCTCTGGTTTTGGTATCAGGGTAATTGTACTTGCTTCCAGGAATGAATTTGAAAGTATTGCTTCCCTTTCAATTTCATTAAACAGTTTGAGAAGTAGTGGTGTTAAGTCTTCTCTAAATTTCTTGTAGTATTCAGCAATGAATCTGTCAGATCTGGGTTTTTCTTTGTTGATAAGTTTTTTAATTACATCTTTGATTTCATTGATTGATATTGTTTTATTTAGGACTTTTATATCTTCTTGATTCAGCTTTGGTAATTCATATGTATCTAGGATTCTGTCCATTTCTTCTGTATTTTCCATCTTATCACAGCACAAGTTTTCAAAGTAGGTATACATGTTCTTTTGGATTTCTGCAGGGTCTGTTGTGATTTTACCCTTTTAATTCCTAACTGCATGAATTTGAGTCTTTTCTAAGATTGGCTAAAGGTTTGTCAATTTTATTTAATCCTTCAAAGAACCAACTCTTTGCTTCATTGATTCTTTGTAGTGTTTTTTTAGTCTCCAGTGTGTTACTTTCTGCTTTGATTTTATAATTTCCTCCCTTGTATGACCTTTTGGCTTAGCCTGCTCTTCTTTTCCTAGAAGTTTGAGATTCAACATTAAGGATTCCTTTTGTTGGGGTTCATGGAGCTGTAGCCCTTATTTTTTCTCTAACAAAAAGAAAAGAAACAAATCACCTGTAAAAGAAAGCCCATCAGAGTTATAGCTAACTTCTCAGCACAAACTCCCAAGGACAGCTTGGAGGTAAGTACTCCAAAACAACTTTCAACCAAGATTAATGTACGCCATAAAACTACCTTTCAAACTGATGTAGAAATAAGACACTTTTGTAATGCTGACTAGGATAATAGCTGTAGCCCTTATTTTTTCTCTAACAGCTTTTTGTTTCTTTTCTCTAACAGCTTTTAGCATTCTATTCTTGTGCTGAATTTCTGAAATGTTGACTAGGATAATAGAGTTCTGACAATTTTTTAATGTCATTTGTGGTATTTCTTGCTTGTTCATTGACTCCAGTTAGCCTTAAGTTATTCTTTGTCTCATGTAGCAGCTGCAGGATTGATTTCTCATGGTCCCTTGTTAGTTTTGAGAAATATTTCTTTTCCTGGTTGCTAACTGCCTGTCTTCAATATCTGAGATCCTGTCCACACATTGGCCTAATCTGCTTTGAATAGTTTCAATGGAGTTTTTAATTTTCCTGGATATCTGCTTTAATCTGCTTTATGGATTCCATTTCTTTCCTGTACAGAGCTTCTGTAATGTTCTTCAGCTCATCTATTTTCTTTTCTGTATCTGCTCTAACATTGTTAATCATGGTGCAAATTTTGGTAAGCTCTAGTTACCTGAGAGATTATTTCTGATTTCAGTTTTTTCCAAGCCTCATTCAACTGTTTTGCTGTTACCACTTCAGAGACTGGGGCAGGTGGGGGGACGGGTGTTGGGTTTGGTTTGGATGGTCACACTTCATTGCCCCCCTGGATTTGCCTTTGGTGAACTGGATGTCTGGGGTTGCATTTTGGTTAAGTGTCTTCTCATTTTATTTTTTCTCTCTTTTTTTTTTTAGTTTAATTCTTGGGATGATGCTTGTAAGTTGCCTATGGTAGTTTGCTTTATTGGTAGTTTTAGACCCATTAGGTGATGACTACTTTTCTGAAGTATCTTCCCCATGTAGCCTGTTTTTGGGTTTTGAATCTGATGGAAGTTCTTATCTCTTTAATTTGTTGGAAATGAGAAGTTGTTGTTTGTTTGGCCTAGTGCCTTGCCACTGTATTTTCTGTGACCTTTAGCCAATCTCAGTAATGGAATACCAGGACCAACAACTGCTTTAGCAATTATGTCAATTTTGGTTACACTGGTACCATTAGCATCTCTATGAAATGACAAAGTAAGCTAACCCTTAATTTGCAACTTTTAACAGTATGAACTAGATTTGTGATTATGTAACAAAATGTAAATCAGACCAGATAATGATATGCAATTCATAAGTGCTTAAAGTGTCAATTTTGCCCTGGGGGGTGGGTGTTAAACTTTAAAATGGATTAAGGAGAAAATAGAGAAGTAGAAGAAGAGAGAGTAAAAGTAAGGTTGGAGGACAAAGGAGGAATCATGCCAAATTGGGGAAACTGGTGCAGAAGACTGAAGGAAAAGAGATGGAAGAGATAAAAGGAAGAACCACACCCACAAAGAGGTTATGTGGGGTTATTCACACCCATATAAAAACAATGAAGGAGAAAGAGAGAAAAAGAAAAGGAAAAAAAAATTTTAAAGTTCGCTTCCAGGATTCTCTCTGATTTTACTAGTAGACAACCTGTGGAGACAGAGTCCCAAATCATGCCAATCTATCCCTGAAAGCCAGCAGTACCTTTTGGCGGGGTGGTAGATAACCTCAGCAGGCCTTCCCAAAGCCAGACTCAGTGGGCTCGCCGCAGTCCAAGCAGTTTCCTCAGGTCTGAACCCAGCTGGGAGCTGCCAAATGAGGCCTCAGGACTTAGCTCAGTGGCACAAGTGCCTGCCTGGCAGTTCAGCAGCAGTTCAGGGTTCTGAGCTCAGTTGGCCTGGCTCCACCATGGCTCCCAGCTGATCACTCTCTCCCTGTGGGAGGGCTGAGTCCTCTGCATTCACCACCAGCCAGTGCAGTCCCCCACATCCTCTGTGCCCTTCCACTCCTGCATCGCTTCGCAGAGGCCTCTGGGGTCTGCAGCCAACACCATGACTGTGACCATGGCTATGCATCCCCAGGTTCAAACAGCTCCTCTGAGTGAGTCCTGTCTCAGGGCAAAGGCACCATCAGCTACCACCTTCTTCTTTGTTGAAGTTTTGCTTTTCACTCTCTCTGTGGACTCCAATTCACACTTCAGACTCTCTCTGGGTCTAGGGGACCTACTTCTCTCCTTCTTGTCTTACTCATAATGCTATATTGTAGCATCTGGATGGCGACTTTCAGAGAGGTTGCTTTTCCCGCGGCTTACTGCTCTGCCCTCTTCTCAGAAGTCCTGCAATTCATGTTCAAATTCTCCTTACACATTCAGAGTAGCTGTCTGTCATATCTCTTTTCTTTCTTCCCTATCTTCAAATAGTCTTCTTTTATTAAAAAAAATACAGTCTGCAAAACATTGAATACTACATTGAGTATCAGAACAGTTTAAGGCTACCTTTTATCTGCTAATTTTATTTTACTTTAGCATAATGAGAATGCTTGTGATGTACATTTTAATGTATATATAACTTACTTTCTAATTATGATTCTTTAAGATTATTAAAAATAATAGCATAATTTATTTGATACATTTCTTAATGTCTACTATGCAAAATTTGTGCCAGCCAGTTTGGCAGATACAGAGATGAAAAGCATTTATTTTATTTTAAAGAGAAAAAAACTAAAAATAATGATACATAGTTTGAAAACAATTCAGATTTTATAATACAAAATTCACAAGAAGGAAATGAACAAAATAAGAAAAACTTGAACCAGTTGTACTTCAGTTATAAAGAATGAGACTCATACTGTTGCATTTACATATTTGTGAGTGCTAAAGAGAGGTTATATCTGCATGATACCACAAAGTTTGGCAAATGAATGGCCATCTTATTTATTCATTTATAAATTCAATTAATGAACATTATTTTGTGTTTAGTAAGACAAAGTTGGTTAGAGGAGCAGTGATGTATGGAAGAGAAACAGTACCCTCTATCATGAGTCCACTGGTCGTGTGGTAGAGTGATACAGATCTGCAAAAGTGACATCAAAAGAAATTTAATGATATTTATTAGAAACTATCTAAAAATGCATATGCCCTTTAACATTCCTGTGAAAAAATATTGAAAGGAAGAAAGGGAATTTATGCACATATGCATTTATTTCATATTTCTAATTAGAATGTTGAAAATTGAAAATGCTGGTTTACTTCTTGAAAAACTGAAAAATTGAATGTTGAAAATGCTAGAAAATTGGAATGTTGCATGATTTGCTGATTACAATAATTATATTATTTCCCCTCCATTAAATACAGGCATTAAAATGATAATTGTGTTGCTTTGTAATACCACAGAACACATTTAGATATGCAAGGTGAAAAAGTTAAAATAAAATATACATCTAAGAAAACTTTCAATTAAAAATTATTGTGTTTTCATTGTGCCATTTTAGATGACCATCTTAATATCTCTTTTCTAATCATCTTATATTATTTAAAAATAATTCATAAAATATTTTATTGTGTAATGGCTCTTGAACTGTGACTTTTGTGCATTGTGTGCAGGAATGTAAAATAGTACAGTTGTGAAAAACATACAGTAGCTTCTCAAGAAATTAATCAGAATTACCATATATGATTCAGCAATTCTATTTCTGAGCATACATTCAAAAGAATTGAAAGCAAAGACTCAAAAAGATACTTATATATTCATATTCATAACATTATTCACAATACCTAAAAGATAGAAGTAAACCAAATATTTATCAATAAATGAATGGATAAACCATGTGTCATATGTGTGTCATGCACAATGGAATATTATGAAACTGAAAGAAGAATATTGTGACACTTACCACAACACAGACACACCTTGAAAGTGTGCTCAGGGAAATAAGCCATTCACACTTACTGTGAAAGTATTGTATGGTATCACTTACTGAGACACCTAGAATAGTCAAATTCACAAGGACAGAAAGCAAAATAGTAGGGGGTTTGGGGATGAGGAGTGGGGAATTAGTGTTCAATGAGCACTGAGTTTTGTAAAATGAAAAGTTTCTGGAAGGGAATGATGACTACTGTATAGCGATATGAATGTACTTAATCCCACTGAACTGTACTAAGTGGGTTAAGATTATATATATTTTTTGTTTGTTTGTTTACATCCTTTGACTTTTAGCCTATGAATTTCTTTTTGAGTTAAATATGCTTCTTTTATACAGCATATTGTTGGATTTTGTTTCTGATACTTTCTGCCAGTCTGTTTCTTTTGATTGATGAAATAAGGCCATTTGCATTGATGGTTATAAGTGATATGTATTGCCTTATTTTTGTCATGGTACTTCCCTGCAGTTTGTTCCCTACTTTTTCCTTCTGTTTATTTGTTTTCCTTGCTTCCTGGTTTCTTTCTGCTGTTGGTCTTAGGATTGTGTTCATTTTTATCTCCCTAGAATAACTTTCTAGAATGCCTTTTTTTGTTGTTTGTTATAATGTAATCCTTATTTATTTATTTTTTATTTAAAGAAAAAAATGAAACAGAAAGAGGGTAAAAATAATACAAAATTTCAAAAGCAAAAACCAGTAAGAAATCACTAGTTGACAATTACATATTTTCCTCCTATAGAATGTCTTTTAGCATATTTTGTAACATTTGATGTGGTGTTCATCAATTTCTTCTGTTGTTCTTTGTTGTGGAAGTATTAAATTTCTTCATTAATTTTGAAAGATAGTTTTGCTTGGTTCATCAATCTGGGTTGGAAATTGTTTTCTTTCAGTGATTGAAATACTTCAACCCAAGTTTTTCTTCATTTGAGTGTTTGTGTTAAGAAATCTGCCATGATTCTGATGGGCTTTCCTTTATAGGTTGTATTTTTTTTTCTAACAGCTTTTAATATTCTGTTCTTGTGGTGAATTTCTGGGATCTTGATTATTATATGTCTGCTTATAGATTTATTTTATTTATGGCTAACTGGAGGTCTATATGCCTCAGTTATCTGTATATCATATTCTTTTCCCATGCCTGGAAAATTTTCTGATATAAGTTTAGCAAATAATCTTTTTATATCATTTGTGTTGACTCCTGCTTTTTCACTGACATCAATTATTCTTATATTATTTTTCTTTTTTAAATTTTATTTTAAGGAGAATAAAACCAAGCAAAATAAAACAGAATAAAGCCAATCAAGACAAGACAGTGTAAGTGACATAGGATTTCAAAACAAAACATTAGGAAATCAACAATGGTTACCATGTCTCTTGTCTTCCAAATAGCTGCCCATACCTGCAGACATAGTAAAATCAAACAAAACAGGACAGAATAGAACCAATAAAAACAAAACAATGAATGCAGAACAGGACTTCAAAACAAGATTATTATTACTATTGTAAATCCAAAATGGCTACCACAATGTATCTTGTTATCTTTGAAATAGCTGCCCATGCCATTAGATATAATAAAAATAGAATAAAACCCAAACAAACAAAACAATGAGAATGATACGGGATTTCAAAACAAGATAATAGGGAATTAACAATGGCTACCACCTTCAGAAGAAGATCCCCTATATATGCTACATTGAGTTTTTTTTATCCTCTTAATAGTTGATCAGACTACTGGGTTAGGCCTGCAAAATCAGTGAAACACTAAACACTACAAGCATGAAATTGTATTTTATCTCATTAGCTATCATCACAGCCTTGGTTTCTCTGGATCAGCCAGTTGCTTATGGGGTGGTGGGCATTGGCTCTTCTTATCTCCCTGCCCATGCTTGGAAGGGGCTGGCATTTGTCTGGCTCTCCTCTAGTCAGCCCATGCATGGTGCCAACTCACAAGATGTCTTAGCTTCTTGTTGACTTGTTGTTCTTTTCCCCCACAGTTCATAGAGGGTGCCAACTCATAGGAAAGGTCTGGCAGCTGGCTCTTCTCCAGTCAGCCCATGCATGGCGTGACTTATATTATTTTTCTTTGCATCATTTGATAGCTGTTGAAGGGTTATTTCCTGAACTTTTGTTATCTTCAAGAGATCTTTCCTTTCATTTTCACTAGCTGTGATCCATCTTTAAGGTCTCAATGTCTGTCTTCAGTTTTATTCAGGTGGTTTTGCTAGCTTTCAATGGAATTTTTTTCCTAGATATATGTTTGAATACATTAATGTGTTCTATTTATTTCCTATACTGATCATTCATAGTTTTCATCCTCTTCCTACCAACTTCTATTTTTTGTATCTATCTCTAGATTTGCTGAGCATTTCTGTATAAATGTTGAAATTCCTTTTTTTTTAACATGAGATAGTGTGTTCTGATCTCCATTATAGACTAATGGATTTGTTATTTTATTTTAGTTGCTATCATTTCAGAAATTTCAGGTGTGTGTCTTCCAATGTGTTCTGTGTCTATGTGAGCATGGCCATTTTCACTATCTTGGTTCTTCCTATCCATGAGAAAGGGAATCTTTCCATTTTCTGATATCCTCTGTAATCCCCTTTTTCAGAGTACTGTAATTTTCAATATATAGATCTTTTACTGCCTTTGTTCGATTGATTCCAAAGTATTTCACTTTTTGGATGCTATTGTAAAGGGTGTAGCTTCCATAATTTCTCTCTCAGTGAATTTTTTATTCATGTATAGGAATGTGAGTGATTTTTGAGTGTTGACTTTGTATTCACCTATGCTACTGAATTTGGTATTAAATCTAGAAGACTTTTGGTGGAGTTTTTGGGGTCTTTGATGTAGTTTCATTTCATTCACAAATAATGATAATTTTACTTCTACCTTTCCTATCCTTATTCATTTCATTTCTTTCTCTTGTCTAATTGATCTTACTAGTCTTTCCAGAACTATATTGAATAGGAATGATGATAGTGGACATACTTGTCTTGTTCCTGATTTTAAAGAGGCAGTTTTCAAATTTCTTCCATTTAGTATGATTTTGGCCTGGGTTTGTCATAGATAGCTGTATTCAGATTGAGATAAAGACCATCTATTCCAATTTTCTGAAGGATTTTTATCATGAAGCTCATTCAGAATGTTGATTGATTAATTTGATGGTAAACCAGTGAGGTTGATGTCATCTATGCAGAATGATAAAATTTGCTCATGCTTCTGCCAGAAACCTAGAGGAACAGGAAGAGTTTTAATTTTGAAAGGAAGCTGCAGCATTCATCATTCAAGGCTGAATTTGATCCCTGACACAGTAGTGTGTTTTGGTTTCTCTATTATCAATTGACTCTTTTCCCTTTTCTAGATTGTACTTCACTGTGGGCAGGCTACACTTATGGATTAGGTTCTGCTCTGTCTTCTTGAAGGTGGAGCTGCTATGTAAAGACATTCTGGACCCATCTTGCATATTTTCTGCCCCGCTCCTACAATCAGCCTTTTCTACAAGGAACCCTGATTCCTCTTATTAGAGAACAGTGTCAGAAACCGTTTGGGAGCAAGATGTGCTTATTTTATTGTTGTATTATTGTTTCTATGCTACTCAATTTATACAGCAAGGAAAGCCATGTGTATATAATAATTTGTGTATACTCCTGTCTCTTTGTTGCTCACTGTAACTGCCTGCATCAGTAATTAGGCTATGAATTCATAGTATTGACTTCAACTCTAATTCTTTACTACATGGATCATTCTAGTGTCTTTCCTTTGCTTCCCTGTAAACTCCCATTCCAGCAGTGAGAAACCTGACTCCTACTATTACCATCAATTTACTTATACAACAATCATACAATTTTTAGCACTATTTGTGAAGAAGTGAGCAGTAATTTTAACAATATACTTTTCCATACTGAAACACATAAGTTGTTGATAGGACAGATACTCACATGAGGTTTTGTTTTAATATTTTAGCTATTTCAAATGTAAAAAATATCAATTCATGTGTATTTATTAAATTATGCTGGGCCAGGGATTTAGCTCCATGTGCAGTGCTTGCCTGGCAAGTGTGAGGTCCTGAATTCAATTCCAAGTTTCCAAAAAACAAAATAAAAAAACATAAATTTTGGTCATAATGCCAAAAAAGAGTCTTGTGTGAAGACTGCAAGTGTCAAGTCAGGTATGGTGGCATATTTCTGTAAACCCAGCATCTGGGAGGTTGAGGCAGAAGGACTGTAAGTTTGAGTCCAGCCATGCCACCTGTGAGAGCTAGCCTCAAAATAAAAAAGAACTGAGGATCTTTCTAAATAGACAGAGACAGACAGAGACAGAGAAAGAGACATAGATATACAACCATCTATGGGTTTTATTTCTCTGGAGAACCCTAAATAATCCATGCCTCTTTGCTACCTCTTGAGAAGGTGATTGATTCCTGTGCCATGTGGTACAGCATTTATTTATCCAAGCCCAGCAATAGAAGGAGGAGCCAGAATAGCAGCAAAAGAATCCAACACCATTAGTAAGAGGTTCCTTAGATGTAGGTAACAGAATCATGTGGACCACTGTAGAACTGAATGAAAAGTGGCTAAAGTGACATCCAAGAAAATCTCAGGCTCACAGTAAGACAAGCACATCTGTCCCCTATATGGTTCTTAACACTAATGGGCCCCATCTAATCTAACCAAGGCTCCTAGGAGAAAAGGCTGATTCTAGGAGCAGGGCAGAAAATATGCAAGATGGGACTGGAGTGTCTTTACATACATGGCATGTATGAAAACTACCTGAAATAACTGCAGTTGATAGACTAAACTACCCAGATTTTTAATGTTAAGGATAAAATTTCAGGACTTCTAGGAAGACTGAATTGTACATAATTGGCTTAATTACTAAGACTACATTTTCACTAATTCCCAATGTTTCTCCAGACTTCTAGGGATATAATCAAAGGTATTATATGGCATATTTAAAATTACATTCAAAAGCTGCAGTAGTGCATCAGTCATTCCCAGAAGAATCCATCTAGTCTCTCTCTTAACCCAGTGCATTCAACCTTCCATGGATGAGCATGATGTGCTGCAGTCTTAAAATCTCTTACAGGGGCTGGGGATTTTAGCTCAGTGGCTTAAGCTTCTGCCTGGCAAGTGCAAGGTTGCAAGTTCAAGCCCCAGTACAAAAAAAAAAAAAAAAAGCAACAATTACATTTTCATTCAGAGTTCAGCATGGTCATGAGTTGGATCCCCAGTACCAAAAAAAAAAAAAAAAGAGACCGAGAAAGAGAAAAAAAAAAACTCTGATAAATTCTCAAAACTATTTATGTACTTCTGCATAACAAAAACTCCACATTTTCAGGCAACAATGATCATTTGTTTGCTCACAATTCTGCCATGTGGACAGGGGCAGCTAGAGTGGCTTGGCTCTGAGCCCCATGGTGCTGCTTAGGCTGGCTTGAGTGGGGCTGCACCTGAGCTAGGCTTCATCGAATGACTGGTGGCTGGCTGGGAGGGGTGGGGGCATTTGCTCCTGCACATAGCCTGCCCAATGTGCAGAGCTGCCATCTGGATTTTCAGAAGATTCTAAAAGGGTGAGAGAGTAACCTGCAAGACTTCTGATGGCCTCAACACACATTCTTCTCTACAAAGCAAGTCAGAGGTAAACCAGGGGTTAGTGCAATTAGTGTTAGTATCATTGCTGCACCTGGTTTTTAGATATAATTAGAATTGTTAAATCAATGACCTGCAGATAGACACATGATCCAGGTGGGCTCCATCTAATTCCATGAGCTCTTTTAAACCAGAGTTTCACACAAGGGCAAATGACAGACTTCTAAAGCCTGAGAGGGATTTATTGAGATGGGTTCCCCACTGATGAAGTGGGAGGAACTGAGAATAGCCTCAAGCACCTGAGAGTAGTCTCTGGCCAACAGATGGTAAGGGAACAGGGGAAATCAGTCCTGAACTAAAAGAACAATCCTGCCATGAACCTGAAGGCGCTTAGAAACAGGCTGCTTCACCAGGCATGGTGGTACATACCTGTAATCTCAGCACCCATGAGGCTGAGGCAGGATGTTCTCCAAGAGTTCATGGCCAGCCTGGGCTAACCAGTGAGTTCAAGGCCAGCCTGAACTAGTAGTAAGACCACATCTCAGAAACCAAACCAAACAAAAACAAACAAGAAACACACACCCTCTTGAACCTCTATGAAGCTGCAGTTGAACAACATTGATTTTAGGCTTGGGAAAACTGAGAAGAGGGTGTGTTTAATACCTTGTGTACTGTTAAGATAATAAACTGTGAGAACAGAAATGTATGTTTAAGATGCAGTTTGTGGTCACTTATTCAGCAACAGAAAAACAATGCATAGGATAAGACACTGAATTGCAAAATCTTACACAAATGGCTGTGGTATGGGGATTTGGGGAACCACTCAGACTGTTGCAAAGCTCAGGGGATCTAAGGACACCTGAGGATATAACTCCACTTTTCTAGCACAGGCACACAGTGGGATACAGTTATGTAACCATGACTAAGCACAATCAACAGGCATGCCCTGATTGAGGCACTACGTAAGAATGTAAATACAAGATGACGACCTGTATAAGAATTATACAATAAAGACACAAGTGACTCTTGCACTGGCTTCCTGCTCTGCTTCAGTCTGCTTGCTGTTGATGTCTTGCACACCTGTGTTCTTTAACTTTAGGACCTCACCTGTGAAAATCTCCCTAAGCAGGTTTGATAGGGGATATGGTTGTCCAGAAGGATCCAAATACTAAGTAAATCACCTATAAAGCCAGAATTATCTGGGGAAAAAAAGTGAATACCTAGTGTTCTCAGACAAAGGACTAACATCTAGAAATATAAAGAACTAAAAGGGCCGGGGGTTTAGCTCAGTGGTGTAAGTGCCTGCTTGGCAAATGTGAGGTCATGAGTTTGATCCCCGAAACCAAAAAAAAAAAAAAAAGAACTAAAAAAATCAGACCCCTCAGATTTAAAGATGTAATCCAAAAATGGACATCTGAAATTCAGAGACATTTCTCAGATTAAGAAGTAGAGGGAAAGATGGCAGAGCAATAAGCAGCAGAGAAAATAGTGTCTCTGAGAGTCACCATCCAGACTATGGAATATAGCATTGTGAGGAAGACAAGAAGGAAGTGGGTCCCCTAGACCCAGGAAGAATCTAAAGTATAAGCTGAAGCCCACAGAGAGAGTAAAAAGAAAAATTCAAGGAAGAAGAAGGCATAGCAGGTGGTACCTTTGCCCAGAGCTGGACTCACCACATGAGAAGAGCCATTGGAACCTGGGGATGCATAGTGATGGTGATGGTGGTACCCAGAGGCCTCTGCAGGGAGATGCAGCAGTGGAGGGGAACAGTGGATGTGGTGGACTGCGCTGGCTGGTGTTTTGAGTGCAGAGGACTCAGTCCTCCCATGGAAGAGAGCACTTGGCCGAGAGCCATTTTGGAGTCGGGCCAGATAAGCCCAGAACCAGAACTGCTGCAGGCTTCCTCTAATAGCTCCTGGCTGGGTGCAGACCCATGGAAATTGCTTGGACTGTGGCGAGCCCAACAAGTCTGGTCTCAAGACTATGCTGCTGAGATTATCCACTACTCTGCCATAAAGCAACTGCTGGTTTGATGGGATAGAGTGGCATAATTTGGGACTTGGTCTCCACAGGCTGTCTACCCTAGAACCCAGAGAGAATCCTAGAAGTGGAGTCTTCATTTTTATTTTTTTTCTCTCTTTTTTTCTTTTCTTGTTTGTTTGTTCTATTTTGTTTGTTTTATTCATTTTGGTTTTTTTATTTCTCTTTCTCTTTCATTTTTTATGAGTGTGAGAGTGGTTCCTAACCTCTTTGTGGGTGTGGTTCTATTTTGTTCTGCCTCTTATCTCTTCTACCTCTTTTTTTTCAATCTTCTGCACCAGTTTCCCCAAGTTGATGGGACCCATCTTTGCCCTCCAACCTTACTTGTAATCCCTTTCTCTTCTTCCACTTCTCTATTTTCTCCTTAATCCATTTTAATTTTAACCCTGAGGGCAAACTAACACATTAAGGACTTACGTATTGCATACAATTATCTGGTTTGTTTTTACAATTTGTTATATAACCACAAATCTAGTTCATATGGTTAAAAGTTGCAAATTAAGGGTTACCTCAGTAAGTTGTTTTATAAGCTGTATTTGATGGTACTACTACACCCAAAACTGACATTATTGTTCTAAACAGTTGTTAGCCCTGATAATCCATGACTGAGATTAAGGGTCACAGAAAATACTGTGACACAGTGCCAAAGACCTAGAGACCAGGACAAATGAGCAACAACTTCTCATCTTCAACAAACTGGAAGGTCTTCCAACAGCTACACCTGGAAGATACCTCAGAGAAGTAATCATCACCTAAGTGTCCTAAATATCACCAATAAAGCAACCCACCATGGGCAATTTACAAGCATCACCCCAGGAATTAAACTAAAAAAGAAAACAAAGGAGAAGACACTTACACAAGATGCTATTCCAGATTCCATTTCACCAAAGGTAAACCCAGGGGACAATGATGTGGGACAATCCAAAAGCCCCCACCAGATCTCTCTGATTTGTAACAACAAAGCAATTGAATGAGGCTCTGGAAAAAATTAAATCAGAAATAATCTCTCAAATAACTACAGAGATTACCAAAATATGCACCATGCTTAGTGATGTTAGAAAGACACAGACCAAAAAAAGAGATAAACTTAAGTAAATTATGGAAGCACAGAATAGGAAATAAATGGAATCCATAAAGCAGATTAAAGCAGATATCTAGGAGAATAAAAACTCCATTGAAAGTATTTGAAACACATTAAGCCAATGTGTGGACAGGATCTCAGATATTGACAACAGGCTTGTAGTTAGCAACCAGGAAAAGAAAGATTTCTCAAAACTAGCAAGGGCATATGAGAAATCAATCCAACAGATGCAAGATGAGACAAAGAGGAATAATTTAAGATTAATTGGAGTCAGTGAACAAGCAGGAGATACCACAAAGGACACTTAAAAATATGTTCACAGACATCGTGGCAGAAAACTTTCCTGGTGGAGAAAAAGAATTTGACATATAGATGAATGAGGCATATAGAACTCTAATTAGCAGTAATCAAAGAAAATCTACATCTAGGTATATCATAGTCAAGATTCCAGAAGTTCAACATAAGAATAGAATCTTAAAAGCTGTTAGGGAAAAGAAATAAATCACCTATAAAGGAAAACCCATCAGAATTACAGCTCACTTCTCAACACAAACTCTCAAGTCAAGGAGAGCTTGGAGTGAAGTACTCCAAGTTCTAAAGGAAAACAACTTTCAACCCAGATTGATGTATCTCACAAAACTATCTTTCAAAATTGATAAAGAAATACGATACTTCCGTGACAAAGAACATCTGAGGAAATTTATAACCACCAAACCAGCACTCTAAAATGTTCTGAAGGACATTCTGGAAAGAGATAATAAGGGCCACATATCCATGAACCCCAACAGAAGGAATCCACCAGGAAAGGCAAACAATTAGAGGGAAGAAAAAAAGGGGGAGCCAACAACAGGAAAATAACATGACATGGATAAGACAATATGTATCAGTTATATGTATCATCAATGTAAATGGTCTCAAAAGGCACAGACTGGCAGAATGGATCAAGAAGCAAGATCCAACATCATGCTGCATACAAGAAGTAGAAGTAGCCAGTAAATACATGAAAAAATGTTGAACATCACTGGTCGTTCAAGAAAAGCAAATGAAAACAATGGTGATAGTCCATCTCGCTCCAGAAACAATAGCTGTCATCAAGAAATCAACCAATAACAAATGTTAGCAATGCTGTGGGGGAAAATGAATTCCTCACTGTTGGTGGGAGTGTAAACTGGTATAACCAATGTGGAAATCAGTATGGAGATTTGTCAAAAAACTAAAACTGGAGGTTCCATTTGATCCAGCTGTTCCCCTTTTAGGTATCTTCCTGAAGGAATTAAAAGCATCATACTACAGTGATATAGTCATACCCATGTTTATAGCAGCATAATTTGTAAGGCAGGTGCTTATGCCGCTGAGCTAAATCCCCAGCTGCTATAGATAATTTGCAACAGCTAAAGCTAGGAAGTCACCCATATGCCCACCAACAGATGAATGGATAAAGAAAATGTAATATTTATATAAAATGGAGTACCACTCTGCCATAAAAATGATAAACTTGAGTCATTTGTAAGAGAATGGATCATTTTAAGTGAAGTAAATCAAGTACATGAGTTTAAGTATTTAATTGTTTCTCTTGTGTGAGAAACCCAAAAGGTAAATGAGGAGCATAATGGAGGATAGATATTAGGAAACAGGAAGAACATGTTCAAATGGGAAGGGGATGAGGGATAAGGAAAGGAAGGGAGGGTAAAGGAGAAAAAGTGAATGGAATAAAAAAATGGAAACAAAGCTTTTTTAAATGGGAAAGCTAAGAATGATTGAAGAGAGTGTAGGGGAATAGGAAAAAAAAGAATTAAGATATAGTATTACAGGTACAAATTCCCTATGATGAATATGCTTATTATGTATAAAAATATTTACTAATAAAAAACTTTTTAAAACAATTTCAGGGAAGATTCAACACCCAAATTCCTCAAACTCTTTAATGAAATTGAGAGGGAAGGAGTAATTCCAAAAACTAGCATTATCCTGATCCCAAAACCAGACATGGATCCAAAAACCAAGAAAAAGAAAAAAACTACAGGCCAATTTTTCTAATGAACATAGATGCAAAAGTTCTTAAGAAGATACTGGCCAACAAAATGCAGAAAAGCATCCAGATCATACACCATGACTGAGTAGGCTTCATCACACAGATGCAGGGATGATTCCACATGTGCAAGTCAGTAAGTGTAATTCATGATATAAACAGAGGCAAAGGACAAAAATCACATTATCATCTCATAGATAAAGAAATATCTTTGGGCAAAATCTGATATCCATTTTTTTTATTGTCATTTTGCGACAGTTCAGGCTGGCCTTGAGCTCACTTTGTAGCCCAGGCTGGTCTTGAACTCACAATGATCCTCCTGCCTCAGCCTCTGAGTGTTGGGATTACAGGCGTGAGCCACCACACCCAGTTATGACATCCACTTATGATAAAAGTTCTGAACAAAATAGATACAGAAGGACTGGACCAGGGATAAAACCCAGCTGCATAGCACCTGCCTGGCAAGTGTGAAGTTGTGAGTTTGATTCCCAATGCCAAAAAAAAAAGGACCTTACTTATCTCAATCTGATAAAATCCATTTATGACCAATTTACTGCCAACACCATATTAAATGGAGGAAACCTGAAATGCTTCCGTCTAAAATCAAGAACAATAGGCAGGCATGGTGGCTCACGCCTGTAATCCCAGCATTCAGGAGGCTGAGGCAGGAGTATCTTTCTGAGTTTGAGACCAGCCTGGGCTACAAAATGAGCTCAAGGCTAGCCCAAACTGCATAGACAGACTCAGTTAAAAAAAAAAAAAGACAATAAAATCAGGAACAAGCCAGGCATGGTAGTGCAAAACAATAACCCCAGCATTTGGGAAGCTGGGGTAGGAAGATCACTGTGAGTTTGAAGCCAGCCAGGCTACATAGTGAGTTTAAGTACAGGCTGGACTACATAGTAAGAGCCTGTCTCAAAAAAAAATCAAAAAATTAAATAAAAGTAGAACAACTGGGATAGGGGAAAAGAGAAAAAGAAAGAAGGGGAAAGATCATATATATAATAGATAATTATACTACTAATCTGTGTTAGTTCATCAAAAAGAACAGTTTGTGCTTTCATTGTTCTATTGTTGGAACATTTTTTCATGCCTATATCTTTTTTTTTTTTTATTTTGAGATAGGGTCTTGTTATGGAGTTTAGACTGGCCTTGAGCTCACTTTGAAGCCCAGGCTGGTCTCAAACTGCAACAATAGTCCTGCGTCAGCCTCCTGAGTGCTGGAAGATGCCTATATTTTACAAACTGAACAACTACTTTGAAATAGCAATATGCAATATATTAACCAGTGTTAATCTCCTATTATTTTTTGAAACTCTGCATCATCATTTTTATTCTTTTTTTCAGTTTTAAAAGAAAAAATGACTTTTAGGAAAAAATAAATAAAATTAGAAAAAAGACAAAAATCTCCATTACCACTGCTGTTGTTTAACATAGTACTCAAAGCATTAGCTAGAACAATCAGGCTAGAGAAAGCAATGAAAAGGATATATATAGGAAAGAACAAGCTCAAAATAGCATTATTTGCAGATGACACAATCTTTTACTTAAGAGATCCTAAAAATCTCCACCAACAACTCCTACAATTAATAACCAAACTCAACAATATAGCAGTAAAAAAGTAAACACACAAAACCAATAGCATTCCTATACACTAATAATGAACTACTTGAAAAAGAAATTAGGAAAAAATACCATTTTCAAGAGCATCAGTGAATTAGATACTTAGGCTTTAACCTAAGCAAGGCAATGAAAGACCTCTACAAAGAAAACTGCATCACTCTGAAAAACAAAATCAAGGAGGACATATGAAAAAGGGAAGCTACCCCCTGTACTTGGATAAGCAGGACCAATGTAACCAAAATAGCTATATTTGCAAAACTGATAATAGATTCAATCCAATTCCAGTCAAAATACCAATGGCGTTTCTCACAGGTCTAGAGAAATTAATCTTAAAATTTATGTGGAACCAGAAGAGACTCAGAATCACAAAAGTAATTCTGGCAACAAAAGCAAAACAGGTGGCATCCCACACCCAAATCTGAAGTTATATTATAGAAGAACTGCTGTGGTTTGTAGCTTGGTGTCCCTGCAAATCCTCCTGCAGTCATAGATGGGGAGTTCTGGAGGTGTTTGTAATAGGGTGAGTGAATGTGGATTAAGGATGTGACACTGAAATTAAGGGTGGGGATAGCTAGGTGTCGAGGAGCAGGGCTTTAATCCCAGAACTCAGAAGGCTGAGGCAGGAGGGTTTCTATGAGTTCAAGGCTGGCATGGGTTAAAACATAGTGTGTTCAAGGTCAATCTCAACTAAACGGCAGGATCTTGTCTCAAAAAAATGAGGGTGGGGGAATGGGATGGATAATAAAAGGCTCACTCTGGGTAAAGTGTATAGCCTGGATAGTATTATAAAGGACAGAAAAAAGGAAGCTTGCTGCTGCTGCTGCTGCTTTGTTGTCTCTACCTGCCATACCATGAAATGTTTCTCCTCTGTGATGCTCTTCTGTTATCCCTCTCTGCCTTGGAGCCAGTCAACTATGGACTGAAACCTCTACAAACTGTGAGATAAATAAATTTTTCCTCCTCTACCTTGTGGGTGCTGGGCAATTTTTGTCAGCATTGAAAAAGTCACTAAGACAATAAGCTTGCAGGATCAGTGGCTGGAAAGCCCACAGTCACTGGGTGCTGGGAACCAGAGGACCCAGGAGCTGCTCAGTGAAGAAACTGGAAACTAGAGCCAGAGGGACCAAAGGTGCAGCACAGCCCAAGGTTGAAGCCTGGAAGCTCGCTAGAGGGTCACCATCAGGAGTCTGCTTTGGAAGGCTGAAGAAAATGAAGACCTACAGACCAGTGTCCAAAGGCAGTGTCAGCAAAGATTTGCACTGCTCAGGGAGACTGGTGCTCTCTTCAACATGGGAATGCCTCCTTCTCCTTTTCCCTTTTATTCCATACATGCTATGAGCCTATTGTTTTATGCCACCCACAGCTGGGCTGGGGCTTCCCCCCTCAGTTTACTGGCCTACATGTCAATCGCCTGCCCACACACCAGGAACTGTGCTTTACTAATCTGCTAGGTGTTTCCTAATTCATTCAAGGTTGACACATCATGACTAACAATCACATCAGATGTGTTACCAAGATGATATAACATGCAGCCTAAGGTGGATAATTAGGGAAGTAAAGAAAGTACAGGGTTTATTGACTAGAAGTGAGAAGATCTGAAAGATCAGCATTTCAATAAGAGTGAAGTCATTAAAATAGAACCGATGAAAACCTGACTGGGGAGAAACAGGTTTGACCAGTAAGGAAGAGCTTGAATGGGTTATTTAGGGTATCTCCAATGTCAACTGATTCTAAGAGATGGTAAAAGGTTTGGGAGTCTGAGAAGAGACGGGGTGCCTCTCACACACACTTTACAAGCTGTGACTTGGTATATCCCAGAGCATGTCCTGGAGAGCAACACCAGTGCTGGGCTCACACATTAATAATGCATTATTAAGGCTGAGGCACATCCTAAATCCAAAACCATGCTTACTGTGTCTAACCAAGTACTATTTGAGTCCTTGAATTACTAAATATTTTTATTAATTTAAATAATAACATTTAAAGTAATGTTTCTAAATGCACGTTAACAGATCTCCTTTGTACAAAACATGCCCAAACTCTTTAAGGTAATGAAATGAAGTGAAAAATTATCACAGCATGTGATGCTTTTAAAAAATCTGCTTGAATGTGTTTCAAGATGAAAAAAATTAGTTGACTATCAAAAGCATGTATAAGAATACACCATACTTTAAAAAACTTAAAATGAATGTGTTTCATTAGGTTAATGCTGTTAGTTTTATCTGTTCTATAAGGTAAACAAAAAATAACAGTTGTGTTAGATAACTAGGCTCTGGATTTAAGCACTAAGATGATTATCATAGTCTGCATTAATATACTTCATTCTGACCATTAAGAAGCCTTCTGTTAAAACTAATTACATTCCTATCATGGAAATGACACTGAATAATAAAGTTCTAGTGTTAACCACATCAAATATGTATTTCTATTCTTTAACCTCATAACAAGAATTCCACCATACAAAATAATAAGAGTATAGTCATTAAAAACTGGTGAATAGATCTCTACTTTCACTTCATTTCTCAGATATTTAAGCACAATAATAAATAAACTGTATTTATGCTGTTGCTGCTGCTGCCCCTTCCTGTAGGAGAATTTTTTTCAACCTCATTCACATTGCATGAGTTAAATTTAAAAAGAAGAAATGTAGGTCACTTAAAAGCAGAAACTGCAAAAAAAAAAAAAAGCAGAAACCCTAAGAACCAGTTCATGATTCACCCATGTCTCATTTCTTTCTGCCACAAAATCAGCAGCATTACAGGAAGAGGTTGGGGAGCCTGAATCCCTGATGGAGGTGACATGGGCATATCTTCAGCTGGCTCTGGAAGGACAGGGTTATAAGCAAGAAATATATTCCTTTTGGTGTTAGCTACCAAGACTTAAGAGTCCACTTCTTGTCATGGTGTAGCCCAGCCCACTGTGAATGCTACGGAAATCATATTCTCTTTGCCCTACTCATTTCCAAAAACAAACAGAAATAGAAGTAATCCTCAGAAGTATAACACTCCCTCCACAGAATGTCTGGAACAGTAAATTGCTTTTATCTTTCATGTCAACGCTTATGGGCTCATAGCTCTGGCCAGAATTGACTCCACGGAGAAGGATTCTGCAGCCCATGTCTCTGGTTGGCAGAAGAGAGACCTTCGTCAACAGTGCCTCTTCCTGTAGGAGGGGGATAGCCTGGCCATTCCCATTCTGGGAGGCACAAACTGTACTTACTACCAATTCCTGGGATTTTTTCTGTATTTGTACAGGAAACATTATTATTAAACGTGCCCAAAAATAAGCAGGAATGAGTCTATAAAATACATAGATGAATAAGTCATTTTACTTTACTTATGGATGAAGTGGGAGACAATGTTTCTATCAGATCTGACCACCAAATTTCTCCTTAGAGGACTGTCTTTGTCAGAAACATCTTCAGTAGATTATTTTACTTACTAAAGTGGCCCTCTAGATCTGGGGTTTAGCTTAGCTGTGTAGGGGCCCGGCCTGGAAAGCATGAGGTCGTGAGTTTGATCCCAGGTACAAGAAAAAGAAAAAAAAAAAAAAAGAAACACACACACACACACACACACAAAATACCCTGTCTTTTGAGCCAGAGATTTAGCTCAGTAGCATAAGCACCTGCCTGACAAGTGAGAGGTTGTGAGTTTGATCCCCAGTACCAAAAAAAACCCCCCAAAAAACAAAAAACAAATAAAGTGGTCCTATAGGCTGATCCTGGAGAGTTTTCAGGAAGAAGAAAATACTGTTTTATATCAGAAATGTACTAGAACTTTGGAGTTGGAGCTGAGTAATCCAGGAGGAAGCAGGGGAATCCCAAGAAGTGAGTCAGAAGGGATCTAGCAACATAAGACCATGAAGAAGCACAACCATCAACAGAAAGACCGAGGATTTTTTAAGAATGTACAATGCTGAGTATGGTGGTGCAAGACTGTAATCCCAGTACTCTGGGAGACTGAGACAGAGGTAGTATTTTCCAACCCAGCCTGGGCAACTTAGTGACTTAGTAAGATCCTGTCTCAAAATAAAAAATAAAAATGGCTGGGGACATAGCTCAGTGGAAGGGTCCCGCACTCAGTTTCTTGTAGCACACACAAACACACACACACACACACACACACACACACACACACGCTTGTACAGTTGCAACACACAGGGTGGCAATGTGCGTGTATTTCAGCTACTTGGGAGGCTGAGGCAGAAAGATGACGAGTTCCAGGCCAGCCTGGGCGACTGAGACTCTGTCTCCATTTATATTTATTGGTACATGTTTGCAGTACACAGTGATTACACTTATTGTGGGAACTTGATACATGTACTTAACTTTTCATTCTCTATCCATTCCTTCCCGGTCCTTTCATCTCTTGATTGCCTCCCCATTTGCAAAACCTCTGTTTCCATTTTTTCCCTATTTAAAAAATCCTTTCACCTATAGTCATTTCCCTACTACCTACATCTTTCTCTTTCTTTCTTTCTTTCTTTCTTTCTTTCTTTCTTTCTTTCTTTCTTTCTTCTTTTTCTTTCATTTTCTTCTGAAACAGAGCTTCACTATGCAGTTCAGGCTGGACTTAAACTCCCTTTGTAGTCTAGGTTGGCCTCAAACTCACAGTGATCCTCCTGCCTCAGCCTCCCAAGTGCCGGGATTACAGACACATGCCTCTACATCTGACCTACCTTCATGCCTTAATGCCCTTTCCATTTGAAAAATGTCTCCATACTTTTTATGTCTATCTCTTATTTTGATCTTCATTTACATTTTGAGTTTCTCATATAAAAGAATCCATATAATAGTTAAGCTTGTGTGTCTGATTTATTTCATTTAACATTATGGTATCAAAGTGCATCATCTATTTTTTTTTTCCTGGTACCAGGGATTGAACTCATGACCTCATACTTACCAGGCAGGTGCTTATGCCACTGAGCTAAATCCCTGACTCATCTATTTTCTTATGAATGAACCTACCATATATTTATAAATATCACATTTTCTTTGTTCATTTTTTGGTGAACATGTAGGCCATTTCTAAGATTTAGCTGTTATTAATTGTGCTACTATAAACATGGTATGCATGCATTCCTATAATATGATGTCTTTAACTCTTTCAGAAAGATAACTATAAGAGGCATACCTAGGTTAAGTGGGATTTCTCATTTTAGTTTTTCAAGAATCTCCATACTAATTTTTAAGTACTTGTACTAGTTTACACTACCACCAAAAATGTAGAAGTCTCCTTCTCCCTTACTATCTCACTAGTATTTGCTATTATATGATTTCTTAATGGTGGCCTGTTGGGTTGTGTGCCTAGATCCCCAATCCCCCAAAACAGGTGTGCGGCAAGGGCTCAAAGGAGTGAGACAAGTGGCATGATTTTAGGGCTGTAGGAGGACAGAAATCCTCAGCAGAGCTTGTAACTCTGCTAGCCAGCTGGCTGACTGACCCTGGGCAGCCCATATTTAATCAGAACAAGCAAGGAGTTGAGTGGACAATGGGAGAAACCTGAACAGGATCTTGGGCGGGGTTCAAGGACCCCCTCAGAGCAACAGATGATGCTAATTAAGAAAAACTATCCATAAAGTCTCCAGGTGGCCTCAGCTGTGGCCTATCTTGCCCCCTGAGGTGTCTCCTCGGTT
Organism: Hydrochoerus hydrochaeris; assembly: GCA_004027455.1. NCBI lineage: Eukaryota > Metazoa > Chordata > Mammalia > Rodentia > Hydrochaeridae > Hydrochoerus > Hydrochoerus hydrochaeris. The sequence continues at coordinate 245,944 of PVLA01002239.1, read as the reverse complement.
TCAGTTCAGTTATGCCTGGGCCACACCACAGCCCTGCACATGTACTCAGCCTCAACATTTCCAACAGTGGCCGTTTCTTCTGAGTAAAATGGAATTTCAGGGTTGTTTTAATTTGAATTTTTCTAATGGCTAGTAATGTTGAACATTTTTATTATTTATAGGCCATGAGTACTTTTAGTTCTGAGACATGTCTGTTCATTTCTGTTGCCCATTTTTTGATTGGGTGTTTTATGTTGGGGAATTTAATTTTTTTGAGTTCTTTATATACTGTAGACATTAGTCCTCCATCCAAGGAATAGCTGGCAAAATATTTTCCCTTCTATAGGTTGTCTCTTCACTCTGTGGGTTGTTTCCTTTGCTGTGCAGATTTTTAATTTGATCTGATCACATTTGTTGACTCTTGGTACTATTTCTTGTGCTACTAGGATTCTGTTCAGAAAGTCCTTGCTTACACCTATGTCTGCAAGTGTTGTACCTATTTTATCTACCAGCAGATTGTTTCTATTTTAACATTTATATATTTGATCCTTTTTGATTTTAGTTTAGTACATGGTGAGAGCTATAAGTCTAACTCAATCTTCTGCATGTGGATATCCAATTTGCCCAGCACCTTATATTAAAGATACTACCTTTCCTGCAGTATTTGTCTTTGCCCCATCATTAAGATCAAATAGCTAGAGTTCTTGAGTGGACTGTGCCCAGCAACCTTCATTCAAACAGGGGAGCCAGGCCAGCCATGAGGGGAGCCAGGCCCATGCCACCATGAGGTGAGTTCCAGCTCACTAGCACTGGCCCAGGAAGAGTTTGTGACCATTGCTCCCGGTGGTTGGGTGCCCACCCAGCCCCCTAGGACACTGGACTAGACCCCAGAGGTTGTGAGGGCTTGAGTGGACTGGGCCCAGCTACCTTCATTCAACCAGGGGAGCCAGGCCCACCATGCAAGGGAAGCTAAGTCTGCATGAGTCCCAGGAGATGAGGGTGCAGGAGGTGATTTCCAACATGCACATGGAAAGCTTTGGAACATTGCCAGAAACACAGAAATATAGAAAAATGACAAAAGAAAAGACCAAAATGTAATCTCAAGCCTCCAGCCCATCCCAAGTAAGCTTAGGAGCCATGTACATAGAAGAAAATACTAGCCATACACCTGAAATGCCTGAAATGATATCAACTGAAATAAAGAAGCAAGTATGGGAAGCTATGAAGGAACTAAAATTAGAAATAATCTCCCAGGTAAAAGAAGAAATGATAAAAGCAGTGAAAGAAATACTGAACACATCTAAAGAAGACATAGCTAAAAAATAGAGGAACAAAACAAAAAGATAAAATCCCTGAATGAACAGTACAAGAAACAAACAGAATACATGAAGCAGATTCAAAGAGATATACAGAAAATAAAAAACGCTATTGAAAGTTGCTAAAACCACCTCAATGAAAGTAAAAATAGAATCTCAGACCTTGAAGATAAGATTGCAGCTAGTGAACAGGAAAGAAAAGATTTCTTAAAAATAACAAGGAATCAGGAAATAACAATTTAACAGCTGCAAGATGATGCAAAGAAAAACAACATAATATTAATAGGGATAATTGAAAAAGAAGGGGACAATACAAATGATATCAAGAGGCTACTTACAGAAGTAATAGATGAAAACTTCCCAAACATGAGAATGGAAACTAACATACAGATTAGTGAAGCATATAGAACTCCAAATAGCCATAACCAAAATAAAATTACACCCTGACATATAATAATCACCATCCCAGAAATCTAACATAAGAACAAAATATTAAAAGTTGTTAGAAAAGATAGATCACCTATAAAGGAAAACATATCAGAATTAGAGCAGACTTCTCAACATAAACAATGAAGTCAAGAAGAGCATGGAGTGAAATATTTCAGATCCTAAAGGAAAACAACTTTCAACCCAGACTGATGTACCCTGAAAAACTGCCCTTCAAAATGGATGGAGAAATAAGATACTTTCATGACAAAGAACAGCTGAAGAACTTCATGATCACCATACCAACCCTGCAAAGAATACTTAAAGACATTCTAGGTACATATAGGAAAAAACCACTAAGCAAGACAGACAAACAGAAGGGAAAGGTAAAGAAACAGCAGAAAGATAACATGTCATCAATAAACCAATATATAACAGTTATAACTATTAATGCAAATGGCCTCATTTCACCAATTAAAAGAAGCAAACTGGCAGAATGGATCAAGAAACAGCATCCAACCATATGCTGTCTACAAGAAACCCATCTCACCCGAAAAGAAATTCACAGACTAAAAGTCCAAGGATGGAAAACAATACTTCATGCAACAGGAACTCAAAAAAAAAAAAAAATTGGGGGTAGCTATTCTGTTTGCAAACAATGTGAACTTCAAACCAAGAAAGGTCCAAAGAAATGAAAAAGGTCACTACCTACTAGTTAGGGGAAAACTTCAAGAGGAAAAGATAACAATCTTAAATTTATATCCACCAAATTCCAGAGCACCCAGCTATACAAAGAAAGTATTAACAGAAATGAAAAATGAAAAAAGCAATAACACAATTATAGCAGGAGACCTTAACATGCCATTGACAGAAAGGGACAGATCAACTAGACAGAAAATCAGCAAAGAAATAACAGAACTGAATCACACCTGTGAACAAATGGCCTGATAGACATATACAGAGTGTTCCACCCAACCACATCAGAATATACATTCTTCTCAGCAGTACATGGAACATTCTCTAAAATAGACCATACACTAGCGCACAGAACATATTTAAGTAAATGCAAAATAATTGAAATTATCCTATGCATGTTACCGGATCATAGCACCATGAAATTAGAAATTAATGATAAAAGAAACTGAAAAAGTCCCACAAACACGTGGAAATTGAATAATATACTCTTGAGCAATCAATGGGTCACAGAGGATTTTTTTTTTGTCTTTTTGAGACAGGGTCTCGCTGTGCAGTTCAGGCTGGACTTGAGCTCACTTTGTAACCCAGGCTGGTCTCGAACTCACAACAATCCTCCTGCCTCAGCCTCCCAAGTGCTGGAATTACAGGTGTGAGCCACCATGCTCAGCCTATCACAGAGGAAATTAAAGAAGAAATTAAGCAATATCTACAAGCAAACAAAAATACAAATACAACTTACTGGAACCTGTGGGATGCAATGAAAGTGGTCCTCAGAAGAAAATTTATTGCACTGAGTTCCCACATTAGGAAAACAGAATGAACACAAATAAACAACCTGATACTTCACCTCAAACATCTAGAAAAAGAGCAAGCCAAGCCCAAAGCCAAAAGAAGAGAGGAAATTATAAAGATCAGAGCAGAACTTAATGCAATAGAGACTAAGAAAACAATACAAAGAATCAATGAATCAAAGAGTTGGTTCTTTGAAAGAATAAATAAAATGGATAAGACCCTAGCCAACCTTATTAAAAATAAAAGAAAGAAAAGACTCAAATTCATGCAATTTGGAATGAAAAAAGTGAAATCACTACAGATTCTGTGGAACTACAGAAGATAATCAACACCTATTTTGAAAACTTCTACTCTCATAGGTTCAATAACACAGAAGATATGGACAGATTCCTAGAAACATATGAACCACCAAAGCTGGATCAAGAAGATGTAAAACTGCTGAATAACACAATTTCAATTGATGAAACTGAAAATGTAATTCAAACCTTACCAACAAAGAAAAGCCCAAGTCCTGATGGATTCACTGTGGAATTCTACAAGAAAGTCAAGGAAGACTTAATGCCAATACTCCTCAAACTCGTCAATGAAATTGAAAGGGAAGCAATTCTTCCTAAGTCATTCCTGGAAGCAAATATTACTCTAGTACCAAAACCTGAGAAAGACCCAACTAAAAAAGAGAACTACAGACCAATCTCCCTAATGAACATAGAAGCAAAAATTCTCAACAAAATATTGGCAAACAGGATGCAGCAAATCATCAAGAAGATTATACACCATGACTAAGTAGGATTTACCCCAGGCATGCAGGGGTGGTTCACCATACGTAGATAAATAAATTTAATCCACCATATCAATAGAGCCAAAAGTAAGAATCACATGATCATTTCTATAGATGCAGAAAAAACTTTTGATAAGATCCAACACTCATTCATGATAAGAATCTTTTGGAGAATTGGAATAGATGGTCTATACCTCATTATATAAAGGCCATCTATGATAAACCAACTGCCAGCATCATTAGGCCAAAAACTGAAAGCCTTTACCTTGAAATCAGGTACAAGACAAGGATGTCCCTTATCCCTGCTCCTATTCAACATAGTATTGGAAATACTAGCCAGAGCAATTAGACAAGAGAGAGAAATAAAAGGAGTAAAGATAGGAAAAGAAGAAGTTAAATTGTCATTATTTGCAGATGACGTGATACTCTACATAGAAGACCCCCAAAACTCCAATGAAAGACTCCAAGATACAATAAGTAAATTCAGCAATGTAGCTGGGTACAAACTCAATACTCAAAAATCAGTAGCATTCCTATACACTAACAACAAAATCACTGAGAGAGATATAAGAGAAGCCACACCCTTCACACTAGCATCCAAAAAAAATGAAATACTTAGGAATTAATCTAATGAAAGAAGTAAAAGAGCTATACAGGGAAAGTTATAATGCCCTGAAAAAAGAAATTAAAGAGGACCTCAGAAATTGGAAAGACATCCCTTGTTCATGGATAGGAAGAATAAATATTGTGAAAATGTCTATTCTCCCAAAAGTCTTATACACATTCAATTCAATCCCAATGAAAATACCACTAACATACCTCATTGATCTAGAGAAATCACTCCTAAAATTCATCTGGAACCAGAAGAGACCTAGAATAGCAAAGGCAATTCTAAGCAGCAAAGCCAAGGCAGGAAGCATCACAATCCCTGACTTGGAGTTATACTACAAAGCTACTGTAATAAAATCAACATGGTACTGAAATAAAAACAGATCTGAAGATCAGTGGAATAGATTAGAAGATACAACCACAACTACAAACATATTCAACCACCTTATCTTTGATAAAGGGGCCAAACATGTTCACTGGAAGAATGATAGTCTTTTTAATAAATGGTGCTGGAAATAATGGCTATCCATATGCCAAAAACTAAAACTAGACCCGTGCTTATCACCATGTACTAGACTAAAATCTAAATGGATCAAAGATCTAAATATTAAAACAGAAACACTAAATCTGTTGGAAGAAAAAGTAGGTAAAAATCTTGAAGACATAGGGGTAGGTAGAGAATTCATGACTGCACACGAAATACTTCCCAGAATCAATAACTGGGATCTCGTCTGATTAAAGAGTTTCTGCATGTTGAAAGAAATCTCCAGCATAGTGAAAAGAAAACCCACAAACTGGGAAAAAATCTTAGTGAACTGTCCCTCAGACAAAGGACTTCTGTCTAGAACTTATAACAAATTTTAAAAAATCAGACCTGTGAAATTCAAAGACCCAATCCAAAAATGGGCATCCGAGATGAACACACAGTTCACAGATGAAGAAATATGAATGACAAATAAATACGTGAAAAAATGTTCATCATCATTAGTCATTACGGAAGTGCAAATTAAAAACACACTGAGATACCATCTCACTCCAGAAAGAATGGCCAGGATCAACAAAACTACCAACAACAAATGCTGGAGAGGTTGAGGGAAAAAGGAACTCTTCTGCACTGTTGGTGGGAGTGTAGGCTGGTGCAACCACTTGGAGGTTAGTCTGGAGATTCCTCAAAAAGCTGGGAATGGAAGTCCCATTTGACCCAGCTATTCCACTCCTAGGCATATTCCCAGGAAAACTGAAAACATCTTTCCACAGTGATATATGTGCACCCATGTTTATAGTAGCATAATTTGTAATAGCCAGATCTTGGAAACAACCTAAGTGCCCATCAACTGAGGAATGGATAAAAAAATGGTGGTACTTTTATACAATGGAGTACTATTCAGCTATAAAGAATGATCACATTGAGATATTTATAAATAAATGGATGCAACATGAGTCCATATTCATAAGCAAAATAAATCAAACTCACATGTATAAACACCGTATAGTCTCCCTACTGTAAGACATGGCAAGAGTGCATAAGATTTTATGGTAATTATGGTTCACCATTATATTGTTTTGAAGTCTTATAATGTTTTCATTCATTGGTTGGAATGCTTTTATCCTGTTTTGTTTTACCTTATTATGTGTGATGGTATGAACAGCTACTTTGAAGAAAATAAGACATTATGGCAGCCATTGCTGATTTAATATCATCTTGCTCTGAAGTCCTACCATGCTTTTGTTTTTCTATTACCATTGGTTCTGTCATGTTGTGTCTTAGTGGATTTTAATTTGTATGATAGTATAAACAAATTTTTTATGGAAAATGAGATATTATAGTAGCCATTGTTCATCTTCTGCTATTTGGTTCAGAATGCCTTGTAAGACTTTCATTCTCTTGAATAGTTTTATTCTATTTTGTTATGTTTGATATTATTGTGTATGAAGCGATGCTCAACTATTTCAAAGAAAGAGATATTATGGTAGCTACTGTTAATATCCAATTGTCTTGTTGTGAAGTGCTGTGTTGCTAACATTGTTCTGTTCTGATTTGGTTTGTTCTGTCCTCTTTTGTTTTATTCTCTGTAAAATAAAAAAAGATCAAATAGCTAATGTGTATGGTTGTTTCCACCTGCTCTATTATATCCCATTCACCCACATGTCTGTGTTTAAGCCAGTATCAACTGCTTTTATGACCGTAGATTTGTAATATAACTGAATCTGAGATTAAGACTCCTGCTTTGCCTTTGCTACCCAAGGTTGCTTTTGCTACTGAGGGTCTCTTCTGGTTCCATATAAAATCTTTCTTGAGATAGGCATTTGTATTAGAACTCACTGGGTAGCCCAGGTTAGCCCTCAACTCATGGATCCTCCTGCCTCAGCTTCCTGACTGCTGGGATTACAGACATGCATCATCATGCCCAGTCCTGGTTCCATATAAATCTCAGATTTGTTTTTCCTAGATCTGTGTTATGACTTGTATCTAGATGTACTCCAAAGTCTCATGTGAACATAGGTGGGGCTTTTTTTTAGAGGTAGCTGGAACTAACATGTGATTGATTCATGGTACAATGCTGACACTAAGGGTGTCTATTACTAAATCAGTCCACTGACCTGTTTTGCACTGCCCTAATCTTGGTACCCTAGATATAGTATAAAAGGGGCAGAAAGATGCCGTTAAGGTCCCTTGTTGCTTTGCTACCTTCTGCCCCCCAGTGTTTCTCTTCCGCAAGGCCTACCACACCATTTCAGATACTTTGTGTGAGAAATGAGAAAATTAACTAAGACAATCTATAACAAATTTTATTGGTATAGTTATTGGAATTGCATTAAATCTATATGTATATCAATTTGGAAACTGTGGCTATTTTAACTATATCGGTCCTGCCTTTTGAAGAACAGGAATATTTTTCTCCTTTATGATGTCCTCTTTGATCTCCTTTTTCAGAGCACTGTATTTTTGTTGTAGCAGTCTTATGGTTCCAAAGTAATTGCTCTTGGTGCTATTGTGAATGATATTGTTTTCCTGCTTTCTTTCAGAATCGATTCACTATAGTATACAGCAACACTCTTGGTTTTAGTGTGTTGATTTTGAATCCTGCTATATTGCTGGATTTGGCTATTAATTCAGGAGTCTTCTGGTGAAGTTTTGGGGTCTTCTATTCAGAGGATCATGCCATCTGCAAAGAGTGATGATTTGACTTCTTCCTTTCTTACATGTGTCCCTTTAGAGTATTTCTTTTTCGAGCCTGATCTCTCTGGTTAATGTTTTGAGGATGAAGACTATGTTGAACAAGGGTGTTGATCCTGGATATCCTTGTCCCTTTTTTGATTTTAGAAAGAAAGTTTTCAGTTTTTCCCAATTTCAAATGATGTTGGCAGTAGGTTTGTCATAAATGGCTTCATCAGATTGGGATAAGGTTCTTCTATACCATTTCCTTCAAGTTTTTGTCATGAATAGATGTTGGATTTTGTTGAAGGCTTTTTCTGTGTCAATGGAGATTCTCATGTGATTTTTGTCCTTGCTTCTGTTCATGTGATGGTTTGTTGCCTTGTTATATTTCTAGTTTTTGTTCATCTTCTGCACTGAGGCTTGTGGGTTGATTTTAATGAAAAACTTTATTGCTAGTATGGGGGTCTCTTTAGTTACTGTCTGCTTTTCTATAAGGCAGCCTTGGCACCACTAACTATAAGTTTTTGCCTCTGTCCCTGGGTCCCCCCTCTTCCATTTATTTGGGAAGGGAGGCTGAAGTATTTTTCACTCAGTACCCAGTTCTCCAGAAATGGACTGGAGTATTATTAATGACATCAAAGCAATGCAGACATTGGCATGGAGACAAAAGTAGTTGACAGCAACTACTATATCATCTTAGGTATAAAAACAAATACAGCAACAATGCATCAAATACAAACTGAATATGGACACACCCTAAAAACTAATAATGTAGAGAAGAAACCTATGATTATAGTATGAACATTACGACAAACCAAATGTTGATCTACAGTAAATATTTACTAAATTACCTCCACTAAGAATAGAAAAATATTTAACAGTAATAGCTTACAGTTAACTAGCTATAGCTTCATAAAGGTTAATAGTTCTACTAGAAAGATATAAGGTGTGGAAACAGGAACACAAAAAAAGTAAAATTTGAAAAATTGAATGATGGAAGATGAGAGGGGTGATGAAAGTGAAATAAAGGGTTTTCTTAAGGAGTAAAAGTAAATTAATAGTATTAGATAAAACAAATAGAAAAAACAACCAAGAAAAGGAGAAAAAAGGAAAAACAGAACAAACTAAAGTGAAAAAGAAAGAAAAAAATAAGGGAGAAATTAGATGAGAAGGTACAAGAAAGAAAGGAAGAAAGAGAAAGAAAGAAAGAAAGAAAGAAAGAAAGAAAGAAAGAAAGAAAACTGGAACTAAAAGAAAAGAAAAAGAAAATACATGGAAAACTCTAAATTCACACAGAAAAAAGGAGAAAAAAAATGGGTCAAAAAATTTGTGTCTGTCTGTAATCCCAGCACACCAGAGGCAGAGGCAGGAGGATCACCTGGGCTGCATAAACAAATTCAAGGCCAGTCTGAACTGCAGGTTTTTTTGTTTTAACTTTGTCTTAAAACAAACAAACAAACAAAAAGCTCTCATCTGTTTTGAAATGAATTGTTTTCTTCTAGAACCTACAGTCTTTTACTCTAGCAAGTCACAGTCTTCTCAACCCAGCTTTATGGCTGTGGGTTGTGAGGTGCCTTATTTGCTCCAGAGGCCCAAAAAAGAATGTACAGCTGTGTTTTGCCCTTCTAACCTGGAATGTAACACCCTTAATCCTAACATGCACAGAAAGACCCCAAATTATAGGCTGAATTATGTCCTCTCGAGATCCATATGTTAAAGTCCTAAGTCTCAGGACCTGAGAATGCATCTTCATGTGGAATTAGGACTGCTGCAGATACAAGCAAGCGCGCTGAGGTCATCCTGATGCGTGGTAAACCTCTGATCCGACATGGAGCTATCTGCATGAAACGGGAGGCCAGGACGTTCACAAAGGAAGAGCATCACTGAAGACTGGAATCAGGCTCCCCACACTGGGAGCCGCCAGAAGCTAGTGGAGATGCTGGGACAGACTTTTCCCTAGTAGTTTCAAGGGAAGTACAACCGTGCAACACTTGGTCTCAGACTTTTAACTACCAGAGCTGAGGGACAATGAGATAATACACTACTGTGTAAGTCACTCAGTTTGTATTACTTCATTACAATGGGCTTAGGATCACACACACACACACACACACACACACACACACACACACACACACACATTCTATTCCCCAAATCTTGATGAAAGTCTGCAAAACACACACAGCCATGAACAATGACATCTGAGGGCTGGGGACCATGGAGGACCCACAAGGAAAAGAGGACATGCAAAGGAAATGACATGCATGAGGACCACGAAGGCAGAGGGAACACAGGCTCCCCATTCTCCCACTACCAGAGTTCCCACGCTGTAGGAAAAGAATTCAGGCTGCCTACTATATAGGAGAGGAGATCTGTGACAATTTCACTAAGTCATAAGGAAGACCAGAAGGGCACAACAAGCTGGAGAAGTTAGAAACATCTGCAGGGTAACCTCTGCCTGCACTACTAATCATGTCAGATGGTGTCTCTGGTTCAGTGTCTAGAAGTGTGCAGAATGAATGGCTGAAGGTGCATGAGTCAGTGCCTCACCTCTGGAGAAAGCAGCCCATGCAGTGACCCAGAAGCTCTGCCTTGGGCTGGCTGCTTATTATTCTCATGTGGTGATAATGAGTTTGCTGTTTTGCAGGCTTTGGAGGCAAGGAAAAGGGGCGAATCTCATTTAATGCCTTCTGACTCATACGACACAAGGGCCATCCTTGCCTGCCTCTGGCTCCATGTGTGTACTTAAATCAGAAACACTTTCATGTCTTCTGCACGGAGGCTGCTAAGGGAGGATTGACCAGAATCCAGAGACCTAAAACCCTGTCCCTCCCTGGACAAGAGGCAGAGAGAAGGAGGAAACAGCACATTCCCTTCTCAGTCCTCCTCGGCCTATCTGCAAGTGAGCTGCTCTGAAAAGCACTATGGCTGCTAGTGACTGCTGTCAGACCAGAATTAGACTGAATGTGCCAACCTTCTCCAAAAGGATTCCCAGCACCTGTTAGGCAGCATATGGGGTGCATATAACCCAGAAGGGATGACAGACGGTGAATTATGGGCTAAGGTGAGGAGGTGTGGGCATTCAGAACGAAAGCTGTCTTGGGAGACTGACAGGAGCTTTTCATGGAAGGTAGCCTCTGAAGACTTGGAAGTGTTTCCAAAGCTAGAGAGCTGAGCAAGGACTTCCCAGCAGAGAGCACCAGAGGAGAATGACACTGTTTTCAGAGCCTGGAAGTGTTGTGTAGAAACTAAACACAGAGAGGTTTTGTGTTTGTTTGCTTTTTAATTCCATGCTCATGGATTTGTATTCTATTCCAATCTGTGTGAGCTGCCAGCCTGCCTGGGATTGGCACTCTGGGTTGGCTTCCTGGGCTGTGCTGTTTGGGAAAAGGAAAAGCAATTCTGTGCTATTGAGAATTGCTGCTGATTGACATGGTTCTATTTCCATGCAACAACTGCCAAACCTATGCTTACAAATAGCACTTTGCAGTTAGTTTTTCTTTTTTTGTAGATCACCTTGTTTTATTTATTTTTTTAATTTTTTATTTTGAAGATCGTAGAAATACAACAGAACAAGACAGAACCAAAGCCAATTGAGACAGTGCAGTGAATTTGGTACAGAACTTCACAGCAGGTTACTGGGATAATAGTAATAGGTACCATAGTATAACTCATTGTCTTCACAATAGTTGTTTAGTCGATTAGGTATAGCAAAATCAAATCAAAGACAGAACATTATAAAGTCAATTGAAAGAGAATATTGAATAGAGTAAAGCAATTAATCATAATGAAACTAAACTGAAAACAACACTTGCTTTCAAAGAAAAGACAGAGGAGACCCCCCCCCATACTTGCTATATTACATACAGTCATCCTGCCAAGAGATGCTCAGACCTCTGTCCCCAGTTGCTAATGGGGCGAGGGGCAGGGGGCTTTGGGATGTTTGATTCCAAGCCCGCGCACCGGTAGGCTCACAGGAGACACTACTGGGTCTCCTCCTGGCTCATGCAAGAGGAAGGTGCTTACCAAGAGGGTGAGCTAATTGCTTCTTTGTGCAGCCGCCTGGGTTCCACCATGGCCATGCACTTCCCAGTTATAATATGCTCTTTACAAATCATCTAATCTAGATGTGTGCCGGTATGCTGGAACATTGCAAGTTCCAGCCTAGTCTTAAGCGATTTAGCATGATCCCTCCTCAAAATAAAAATGAAATGAACTGGAGGCACAGTTTAGTGTGAAGGCTATGACTTCAATCTCCATTACCACAGAAATAAATAAATAGTCATTTATTCTTTGGGTGTGATGGTGTATCTATAATCCTGGTACTAGAAGGCTGAAACAGGAACATCACAAATTTGAGCCCAGACTGGGTAACAAAACAATTTAGTGAGACTCTTTTAAAATGCAAAATAAAATAAGGGCTAAGGATATAGCTCATGTGAAGGCCTCAGGTTCAGTTTCCAGAGCTGAAAAATATGAATTCATGGATTCTTTACTGCAGTAACTCTGATGGAAGTGTTCACACAGAGAATATAATAGGGCTTAGCCATAAGATATAAAAGGATTTATGAATTTCTAATTCTTGCCTTTAATGTTACAGGAAATTAAATCACTCTGGAAAACTAAAATACAAGTCTATTTGTGGCCATCTGTGTGAAAGTGCCTAAGAGCGGTGGCACTGTGAGGGGCATAAGGGCCGCAGTGATGCGGGATGCTCAGGGCTCTGGGGTGGGGAACTGGGACTTGCTGAGCAGGAGCTCAGAGCTGGCCCTGGGCATCTCTGACCCAGCTCCCCAGCCTCCTTCCCAGGCAGGAGCACTCCTGCTTCCCACCCGCCAACCAGGGCAGGGGTGAAAGATCAGGTGTAACTGTGATGTCAAATGATCAATGAGAGAATTTATCCAAATCTTAATCTAGAAAAGACCTTTGAGCAATCCTGCAATCCACCTGCACGTTTTCATGTTATAAAGTGGCTCTCTGGAAACCAAATTCTCCACACGGGCAATACTCATAACCATGCCCACGGCTCCTAGGAGAAAGGCAGCACTGCGCCCAGCACGATAGCACCTGACCAAACCTTCTTCTCCTGACATGGCCTCTGGAGCCCTCATCACACATAGGAAATCTTGCTTCTCAGTTGTTTCCTGGGCAGCAAAATCACCTCTCACAATAAACACCCATCAAGGCAGTATTGTCTACACAGGCTTTCTGTTTAGACACCTTAAACCCCCTTTTCATTTCTGCCTTTGTGTGTGTGTTGGGGAGGACCTCAGGGGATTGAACCCAGACTTCACACTGAACTACATCCCCAACCCTTTTATATTTTTATTTTGTGACAGGGTCTTGCTAATTGGCTAAATTGCACAGGTTGACTTTAACCTTGGGATTCTCCTGCCTCAGCTTCGCAGAGTGTAGGGATTATAGGTGTGACCCACTATCCCCATTTAAATTGAATCTTCCTGTGTAAAATGTACAAATATTTTGCATTGACTGATAAAGTAACTAGTCCTATCTGGTTTTAGAAGTACCCTTTTGGTCCTCTGCCATGGAGAAATAACCTTCTAACCCAAACGAAACACAAAGCAGTGGGGAATGCACTTCCCCTTCGAGGCTGCCTTGAGGCTGCTGGCTCCCATACAGATGCCCCTCATGGAGAGGAAGGGGACCTCCTAGTGAAACAGCTTCTCAATGTTCCTTCAGCACAAGCTCCTCCACTTCTCTTAATTGGGTGTAGAGACTGTACAGACTTGGGGGTACAATGTGATTTTCCACACGTAGATGCACTGTGTAATGGCCAACTCAGGGTAATTAACATATCTATCATCTCAAATAATTCTCATTTCTTTCTGGTGAAATATTCAAAATCTCTTTTAGGACTTTGAAATACACCTTATTGTTAGGTCACTCCTATGCACAGAACAGCAGGATAAATTTCTCCTGCCTCACTGTGACTCTTTTCAGCGATCAACCTCACACTTCTACTCCGGGGACCCCAGACCCCAGCCACGGTGCGACTCCATCCGCCCACAGAGGCCCGTTCAGGACCTTGAATTTCCATAGTGGTTTGAGAGTGGCAAAAAAAAAAAAAGAAAAAGAAAAAGAAAAGAAAAAAGTACAGCTCCAATTCTTTTTAATTCCTAAACTTGTATTAGTAAAATATCACAAAATATCAAGTAGTCACTAGCAATTCAACTCTTAGTTATATAAAATATATTTAATATATTAATTTAATACTTAAAAAATTGTTTATTGGTACAGTTTAGGTACATGTAATGATCCCATTATAGAGAATTTGTACCTGTACATGACATAACTTGGTTTTTTTCCCATTCCCCTCCCTTCAAATCCTCTCCTTCTCCCTATTTACAAAACTTTTGTTTCCATTTTTTACTTCTTTTCTCATTATTTTTTTTCTTTTCCTTTCCTTATTTTCCTCCTTTCTCCTCCCTAGTTCCCCTTTCTACTTAGACATTTTCTTCCTATTTCATAATATCTATTATACATTTTGATCCTTAGGCACACTTTCAGTTTCTCACAGAGAAACAATGTGATATTTAAACAGATGTGTCCAATTTATTTCACTTAGGAGTAGGGTTTCAAGGTGCATCCATTTACTTAGGAATGTCCGACGTTTATCCTTCTTTATGGCACAGCAGTACTCCACTAAAAACCCCACCCATCTTCTTTATCCATGTATTGATTAATCAGAATTTGGGCTGTTTCCAAGATTTAGCTATTGAAAACTCTACTACTATAAATGTGAGTGTGCATATATCACTGTGTTATGATGCTTTTAATTCTTTTGGGAAGATACCAAAAAGAGGAATAGCTGGGTTAAACGGAACCTCTAATCGTAGTTTGCTGAGAGATTTCCACAATGATTTGCACAGTGGTTGCACCAGTCTACACTCCTACCAACAGTGGTGAAGGGTTCCTTTTTTCCCTACAGCCCTGCCAGTATTTGTTACTGATTGATTTCTTGATGACAGCCGTTGTTTCTGGAGCAAGATGGAATCTCAGGGTTGTTTTAATTTGCATCTCTTGAATGACCAGTGACAATGAACATTTTTTAATGTATTTATTTGCTGTTTGTACTTCTTCATCTGAGAAGTCTGTATTCATCTCAGATGCCCATTTTTGAACTGGGTCTTTAAATTTGGAAGGTCTGATTTTTTTAGTTTTAGTTCTTTATGTATTCTAGATATTAGTGCTTTGTCTAAGGAACAGCTGGAAAAAATATTTTCCCACACTGTGTGTTGTGTATTGACTCTGTTGGAGATTTCTTTTGCTTTGCAAAAACTTTTTAAAAAGATGAGATCTCAGTTGTTGATTGTTTGTATTTCCCTTGTGGTCTGGGTTTTTTTTTTCATAAAGTTTTTGCCTACACCAATGTCTTCAAGAGTTCTACCTATTCTATCTTCCAGCAGATTTAGTGTTTCTGTTTTAATATTTCTATCTTTCATCCATTTTTATTTTAGTTTAGTGCATAGTAAAAGATATGGATCTAGCTTTAATCTCTGGCATGTGGAAAGTCAGTTTTTCCAGCATCATTTATTTAAAGAGGTTATCATTCTTCCATTGAATGTGTGTGGCACCTTTGTCAAATATAAGGTGGCTGGGCTGGGGAAGTAGCTCAGTGGTGTAAGCACCTGCCTGGCAAGTGTAAGGTCATGATTTCAATCCCCAGAACCAAAATATATATATATATATATATGATAGCTGAGTGTCTCTCTAGTTGTGCTTATATCTCCTAATCTGTTCCATTGATTCTCAGGCCTATTTCTTTGCCAGTACCATGTTGATTATATCACTGTAGCATTGTAGTATAACTTCAAGTCAGGAATTGAGATGCCTCCTGCCTTGCTTTTGTTGCCCAGAATTGTCTTTGCTATTTTAGGTCTCTTCTGGTTCCAAAGAAATTTTAGGAGTGTCTTCTCTAATTCTGTGAGATATGCTGTTGGAATTTAATTAGTATTACATTAAATTTTGGAAGTATGGTCATTTTCACTATACTGATTCTTCCTACCCAAGAGAAAAGGGTATCTTTCCATTTTCTGATATCTTTCTCAATCTCCTTTTTTCAGGGTACTGTAATTTTCAAAGTTGAGATCTTTTACTTTCTTCATTAGATTGATTCCTAGGTTATTTCTTTTCTTCCTTTTTTTAATTCTATCATGAAAGGTGTTGTTTCCCTAATTTCTTTCTCAGTGAATCTGTTATTCATGTACAGGGAGGTTATTGATTTTTGAGTGTTAACTTTGTATTCAGCTATGCTACTGAATTCAGTTATTAAATCCAGGAGTCTTTTGGTAATGTTTTAGGAGTCTTCTATGTAAAGTATCATGTCATCTGTAAATAATGATAATTTAACTTTTTCTTTCCCTGTCCTTCTTTCTTTTATTTCTCTCTTTTGTCTAATTGCTCTGGCTAATATTTTCAGAACAAAATTGAACAAGAGTGGAAACACTGGACATCCTTAACTTGTTTCTGATTTTAGAGAGAAAGCTTCACTTTTTGCCCATTTAGTATGATGTTGGCTGTTGGTTTGTCATACATGGCTTTTACTAGATTGAGATAAAGATCATTATTCCAACTTTCTGTAGGGTTTTTATTATGAATGGGTGTTGGACTTTGTCAAAAGCTTTTTCTGGAGAGAAAACCAGGCTGCCTCTAGTCATGAGCTTCTCTCCACATTCTTGGGATAAGGGCTACTTTTTACTTAAAAAAAAAAAGCTTTTTCTGCATCTATCAAGATTTTTGTCCTTGGCTCTGTTAATCTGATGTATTACATTTATTGATTTGCATATGTTGAAACATTCTTGTGTCACTGGAATGAATCCTACTTGATCATAGTGTATAAACTTCTTGATGGCTTGCTGCATTCTGTATGCCAGTATCTTATTATGGATTTTTGCATCTATGTTCTTTAGAGAAATTGGCCTATATTTCTCTTTCTTGGTTGGGTTCTTCTCTAGTTTTGGTATCAGGATAATGTTTGCTTCCAGGATTGAATTTAGGAATATTGCTTCCCTTTCAATTTCATTTAAGAGTTTGAGAAGTAGTAGTACTAGTTCTTCTCTAAATTCTTTTTTAAAATTTATTTAAAGAAAAAAAAATGAAACAGAAAGAGGGTAGAAATAATACAAAATTTCAAAAAAGAAAACAAAAACAAAGCCAGACATGGTGGCTCATGCCTGTAATCCCAGCACTTGGGAGGCTGAGTCAGGAGGATCATTGTGAGTTTAAGACCAGCCTGGGCTACAAAGTGAACTCAAGGCCAGCCAGAACTGCATAGCGAGAACCTGTCTCAAAAAAGACAAAAAAAAAAAAAACCAGTAAGAAATCACTACTTGATAATTACATATTTTCCTTTAGAAGTAGTTGTTCAAGTTACAAAAGTAAAGCATAGGGCTGGGGATTTAGCTCAGTGGCATAAGCACCTGCCTGGCAAGTTCAAGGTCATGAGTTCAATCTCTAATACCAAAAAAAAAAAGTAAAGCATACAAAGACATTTAAACAGTGAGACTGCAATCAGCTCTATTCATCTATCTAATAAAAACTTAATAATATGGTCATCAATCCTACACACTCAAACATACATGCAGTTATATCCTTTAGAATACTTTCCTTTCCTCTCTCTCTTTTTTTTTACAAAAACTATAATCAATTCTCATAAACTGTTTAGAGGTTCTACACATGTATAAGTCTCTACATGTACACCTACTCTTTCTGTATTAGAGGGAAAAACAAAACAAAACAAGTCAACAATACAAATTCCTAGAGGAACACAAAATGAGAAGGACATATAAAACCACAATACTAGGTGATTTACAGTAGTTACTATGATGTCTCTTGTTATTTTCAAGAAAATTGTCTGTACATCAGACTTGACACCCTCAAGCATACCAGATTTGAATAAAATCAGTCAAGACAAAACAGCAATATAGCCAATCTTCTCTGCCTCATCTCTGCTATGCTATTTTTCTGTCGTTGTTTATTTTTCTGTCATTGTTGTTTATTTTTCTCCTTAATTCCACTGCCTGGCCCTTTCATTGAGACCTTTCTGCCATTGTTCCTGGAATCCTGGTGATTTTCTTTTCTCTCTCTAGAATGTCCTTCAGTATTCTTTGCAGGGTTGGATTGGTGGTCACAAACTCCCCCAGTTCCTCTTTGTCATGGAAATATCTTGTCTCTCCATTAATTTTGAGAGACAGTTTTGCAGGGTACATCAATCTGGGTTGGAGGTTGTTTTCTTTCAGAGCTTGGAATATTTTGCTCCAAGCTCTTCTTGATTTGATAGTTTGCATTGAGAAGTCCGCTGTGATTTTGATAAGTTTTCCTTTGTAGGTAATATGTTTCTTTTCTCTGACTGCTTTTAATATTCTGTTCTTGTGATGGATTTCTGGGATCCGGACTATTATATGTCTGGGTATAGATCTGTTTTGGTTGTAGCTGGAGTTCTGTATGTCTCATATATCTGAACATCACTTCCTATGCTTGGAAAGTTTTTCTTAGATATTTCTGTGAACAGCCTTTTTATTTCATTTGTATTTTCCCCTGCTCCTTCATTCACATTTTTTATTCTTAAGTTATAAATCCTCTTGTTGTCTTCTAGCCTTTGTATCATTACTTCCTGGTTCCTTCTTATTAAGAGATCCTTTCGTGATCATACATTGCAAACCTATCTTAAAGATTTGAAAGTCTGTCTTTAGTTTCTGTTAAGGAGTTTTGCCAGCTTCCAATGGAGTTTTTAATTTCCTGCTATTCTCTTTGGATCTGCTTCATGTATTCTAGATTTTGTTTATATTCTTCATCAAAGGCTTCTCTCCTTTCTCTGGGTTCCTCCAGTCTTCCATTTGTGTCTTTTTGAGGAGTACCCAGTGTTTCTTTTATTAATCTTCTTATATCTTGCTTCACCTGAATTAGAATTTCAGATTTAAATTTTTCGATGAGGTCGTGGAAGTATATCTTTATTTCTGATTAGGCCATGTCTGATGTTGCATGTTTGCTGCCCTCAGTATCCTCTGTATTTACCTCTCCTGGGCTTATTTGCCCTGGGTCAGTGGTTGGAGGCTTTTTGTTGTTTCTCTGTCTTGTCATGTTTCTGGTTTCTTTCAGACAGGTGAATGGTGGAGGTCTCCGGACCTTTACGTATTGCTTACAGTCCCTCTGCAGTGTACTGGCTAGTGCAGTGCTGCCCTCCCCTGTTTGCTGTTGATCTGTGAGGTGCATGCAGTGGTGGCAATGTGGGTCGCCCCCTCCCCTCTCAACCAGTGAGTGTCTTTAGTAGCTTTGTGTGTGCCCTGTGGATGTCATAGGTTTGGGACAGCCTTGTCCCTAGCTATTGGGTCCTGACCAGGGGCATGGCCCAGCCCAAGCAGATCCTATCAATCCACTATGGGCCAGGAGCCACTTACTGAAGCTGCCTCAGCCATTGATTTAAGCCTGTCCTGCCCAAATCCAATATGTTGTCCTGCCGGTGATCTCGCTCTGGGAATCAGTTCCCAGCACTTACCAAAGTCTGTGCAGCTCCGCTCACCATCTCCACTCCCTGTTGCAGCACCTCCTCCCACCAAGGGTCTTAAGCTCACCAACCTCAGCTGCATTGTGAGTCACCTGACTCAAGCTCACCAACCTCAGCTGGATTGTGAGTCACCTGACTCTAAGATGTGCCCAGCACGACTACCAGAGTGTGCCCAGCTCCAGCCCTCCATCCATGCTTCTTCTTTTATTTTATTTAATTTTTTATTTTTACTCAGTTTCTTCCTGGGTCGTAAGAATTCCTCTCCTTTCATCTGGTCTTCTCCATGGTGTCAGAATCTAGCATCTGAGTTTTTCTCAGAGAGGTTCTCTATTGTTCTACCTATCAATGGGCCATCTTGGATCTCCCTAAATTTCTTGTAGAATTCAGCAATCTATCAGAGCCTGAGCTTTTCTATATCTTCAATTTCATTGACTGATAACAGGTTACTTAGAATTTTTATATCTTCTTGATACAGCTTTGGTAATTCATAAGTATCTTGGAATCTATCCATTTCTTCTGCATTTTCTATTCTATTAGAATTCAAGTACATGAAATAGGCATTGATGATCTTTTGGATTTCTTCAGGATATGTTGGTATTTTATCCTTTTCATTCCTATCTGCATGAATTTGAGTCTTTTTCTTCTTTTTTTGTTGATAAGATTGGCTAAAGTTTTGTCTATTTTATTTAATTTTTCAAAGGCCTAACTCTTCTATTCATTGATTCTTTGTATTATTTTCTTAGTCTCCATTGCATTGATTTCTGTCCTGATCTTAATAATTTTCTCCCTCTTATGAACTTTGGGCTTGGCTTACTCCTTTTTTTTCTGGAATCTTAAAGTTCAGTGTCAGGTTATTTAAGCTCACTCTGTTTTCCTGATATTGGTATTCACCACCATAAAGTTTCCTTGTAGGACTGGTTTCATATTGTCCTATAAGTTCCTGAATATTGCATTGGCTATATTAATTGTATAAACTGTCTAATTTCTTCTTTAATTTCATCTGTGGCCATCACTTGTTCAGGAAGGTGTGATTTAATTTCCATGTCTATGAAGTCCTCATGGTTTCTCTTGTCATTGATTTCCAATTTAACTGCACTATGAACTGGTACTATGCATAAGATCATTTCAGTTCCATTGCATTTTCTTAAGCATGTTCTATGAGCTAGTATGTGATCTATTTTGAATCACATCCTGTATGTGTCCGAGAAGAATCAGTATTCTCATGTTGTGGGGTGAGATGTGGGAGACAATTCCAGTGGCTCTCCTTGAATGCAGAAAGAACAATTGCTTTAACATTAGTTAAATCGTGTCTTGTTTCCATGTACTGATATGTCTAGAGCTGGCTATGATATTTTTTTCTCCCTTCAAATGGCTATAAGCAATGCAAATAAGGCTAGCCAAGGTACTGATATGTAATCTTTGAGGCCAACCAACATTTTCCTGTCAAACACAGCAGGATAACAGAGCCCCTCAACTCCAGGAATGTCAACTGGATATATGCTTTACAGTAAGTGGCTATGACTCCCCAGGGCACAAAAGGTTACATATCAGAAACTAAAGCAACAGCCTCCTGAAACCATTTAAATGCTACCCCAATTAAGTTATGCCAACTAGTCCTTCTGCGTATCACCTTAACTGCATACTGTAAAGATGTTTTTTCTCCACCTGGCTAGCCAACTCAAGTTATTCATGTGATTTCTGCTGTTCTGTCATTCATCTTTGAACCACTCCCTTCTTCACAAGATAATAAGTTCTGGGAGAGGCTTTGGATCAAGGCCTTTGACCATATATCCTCAATTGGATTTAGGATGCCTTGGCTGCCCATAACTTTAAATATGTCTGAGTGTCTTTACTCTTGCCGTGGGTTGCAGTGGAGGTGGCAGATTAAAATTAGTTTGCAAAAATTCCAATAATGTTTTTATGGAATTACAAATATAACTTTCCAGATTATGACATAGACTTAAAAAAAAAGATTACAATACTTGGGTTACAATAAAGAATTACTATTGAAATTATAATATTGGTACTTCAATAATGGGATACTCTGTAGACATCTACTAAGTCCATTTATTCACAGGTTTACTTCAGTTCTAATATTTCACTTTTTTTTCTTTTTGTCTTGTTAACCTATTTGTGATAGTTGGATATTGAGGTACCCCTTTACAACTGTATTATTACTTATTTTATTTTTCATATCCATTAACATTTGTTTTATACAGTTGGGTGCACTATTATTTGTTGCATATATATTTATGATTTTTATCTCTTCCTCTTGGATTGTTGCCTTTATATGGATGTAGTGACCTGTGTCTTTCTTAATCAGTCTTGGTCCTGAGCTCAGTAGGCTCCTCCCCAAGACTGCTCCCACCAATCACCCTCTCTTGTGGAGAGGGATGTCTGTCTAGGAGTACTCACTAGCCACAGCAGTGGGCTGCCTCCAGCACATCTTTCCACTTGTGTGCTTTTCCGTGGAGGCCTCTAGGGTCACCAGCAGTTACTATGCCACCCCTCCTACACAGTAAGTCTAATCTCAAGGAGAAAGCCCTGCCTACCTCCTCATTCTTTGCTGTAGTTTCTCTCTCTGCCCTCCCTTTAGGCTTCAATTCACACTTTGGATCATTCCTGGGTCCTGGGGACCCATTCTCCGCCTTCTTCTCTTCCTCATGTTGCTACCTGACAATGTGTGCACACCATATCTCAGAGAGGCTCATTCTCTGCTATTCACCACTCCACCCTTTTCCTGGAGTCTAAAACTGGTTCATAGTGTTCCCAAGATAAAAATAAGCTGAGAAGTGCCAAATGGTCACATTTCTTTGCTTGAGGGTCCTGGTCCCCCAGGTCCTCTGCTCTCTGGGCTGCTCTCAGGAGGTTTTGTGTGGCTCCAGCCAGGCGTCCAGGCCAAGTCGTCCTGGTGCCTTGGAGGAGGAGAGGGCTTCTGGGGATCGGTGCACCCAGTTTGATGAGGCCTTTGCACTTTGAGTGGCTCCTCTAGGTCAGTTTCGCTAAACACTGACTGAGGTCTCCCTGGTGCTCTTCCATGGCTTCCTTCTAATTAGGGAATTGGTGCTGCAGGCAGGAATCAGTCCAAAACCTTATTTTAATACTTCCTATCATGAGGGATGATAAAGGCATGTTTTCCATAGAATTGACTTCTCAAAGACCCTTTGTAGCTGGGACTGGTGGCACTTGCCTGTAATCCTAGCACCTGGGAGGCTGAGGCAGGAAGATCACAAGTTTGAGTTCAGCCTAGCAACTCAGTGACTTAGCAGAACTCTAAAACTTAAAAAAAAAAAAAATTAAGGGGCAAAGGGCTTGGGTTCAGTCCCTACTGTCAAAAAACCTTCATGAATAGGGAAACAATTCACTTAACATTATTCAGTTATAGATATTATAGCAATAAATGAAAGAAAAGACAATGTTTTCTACATGTAAGTGCTTGGTAAAAGTTTACACATACTCAATCTTTATAATAGTAAATTAAAAAAATAAATTGGAGGCTAAGTGTGGTGGTGCATGCCTGTAATCCCAGTGCTCAGCAAGCCAAAGCAGGTGGATTGCTGTGAGTTTGAGGCCAGCCTGAGCTACCTAGCGAATTTGAGGCCAGTCTCTACACAGTGAGACTCTCCAAAAAACAGAAACAAAACAAATTGGAGCTTTTGGATAAAGTTTTATGGTGTGTTTTTGACAAACTATAAATTTCAAAGCAAAAATAAGTCAGAATCAAAACTGATAACCAAGCTAGGTGAGGTGGCAAATGCCAGTAATGCCAGCACTCAGGAGGCTGAGGCAGGAGGATCACTGCAAATTCAAGGCCCGACTGAACTACATAGTGAGACTATCTCAAACACAAAACCCTAACCCAAGGGGAAAAAAAGAGCCAGCAAAAAGTGTTTTTCAGGTAGATCCACTTTACGCTTTGCCTCTGTCTTGCAGGCTGACAGCCATCTCTGCTGAGGGCTGGCCTGGTCAGGCAGGCTGAGTTAGCACAATCTCTTTTCCAACTTGAGCTAAGGACCTCAGTAACAGCTGCAAGATCACGTGGCACATGGATTACTGTTTCACCAACTGGGGAAAGATGTGCAGGGGCAGAGCAGGAGAGGGCACCCTATAATAATGATATAGGGGAATGAAACTCCCAACCTACTATGTCGGTGATTTTATGTTCTCTAAAATCGAATAACGAATTTTAGGAACAAGGGAGGTGAGAGCAGAATATATTTTTTGAGAGAAAGAAAGCTTCTGTTTGAAGAGAGACAGAAGGGGTCCCGAGCGGGTTGCCAAGGACTTTGCTTTTGCAGGAAATTTTATAAAGTGAGACTATGGGTTTAAAGGGAAGACTGGGAGCTCACAAGGCAAATGGGCATAAGGTGGGACATAACTATAGTCAGCGAATAAGATCAATAGTTCAGGTAAAATTGATTACATTAGGGACAAATGAGGAAGTGTGTGTCACACAGAAAGCGGGCATTCTTAGGGAGCAGAGACTCTTTCCTAAGGGGATGGGAACTATCTAGGGTCTCAATCCTCAGGATATGGGTGCATTTGTTTGGCCTTTTGTCTTGAGGCCTGGTCCACAGCAGGTGTCAGCTTCCCGCAGCTGCCAGGTGTCTGCACTGAGGACCTAGCCCTAGCTTACTGCCTGTAATGGTTTAACTCAGCTTCCTGCTACAATAAGTCTGTGTTTTAGTTGGTTTGTAGCAAAATGTCACCACCTGGAGGCCTCAGGACAAGTGCTCCTGCTGACAGTGTGCAGTCCAAGTCAAGGTCAGGGGGTTGTAGCACCCCTACCCCTGGCTGCTGCCTTCTCTGGGCCCGTGTGGCCTTCTGCTCTGCACACATGTGGTCCTGGTGCCTCTGTCTGTGTGTCCAAACTTTCTCTTATAAAACACCAGTCACACTGGCTTAGGGCTTCAGCCTGTGGCGTTGGAAGACACAATTCTGTCCCAAACAATTTGATAACAAAATGGGGGGCCAATAGTTATCCATCTACTAGGCATGTGTTGTGCTAATAGGCAGGCTATGTCATTAAAAATAAACCACTAAATTAAATTACATGACATCGTGTACAATTCCAGGTTTATCAAAGTGTTCTCTTTATTCTTGATTAAAAGTTTTGCACGATTTCTTTTGTGACCCTTTTGTTAGGGCTGTTTCTCTGTATCTCAGGCCAGGTCCAAGGATAGTGTCCTTTGCCCACGGAGGGCAGGAGGAGCGGTCTGAACCCCGTTCTCTGGGAGAACGCGGGCAGGAGGGACCCTCGGAGCTCACTGACCTTTGTTTTGTTTTGTTTTGTTTCGGTACCAGGAATCAAACGCAAACCTTGGACTTGCCAGGCAGGACACACTAGGTTTTACATTCTCTCCTCGAGCCGCCCGGGCTCCCTGTGGGCCGCGTGGTTCTGTCGCGGGGGACACCACAGGACCGCACGCCGACGAGCTGGAGCCCCGGCCTGGCCGTGCCGCCCGGCGGCGCCTGCACCATGCGGGCGAGGCCAGCCTCGGAAGCGCTAAAGAAGTCAGCCGCGTGGGCCGGGGCAGCTCAGCTGTCGGGGATCGGCCGGGCCGCTGCGGATAAAGGGCGCCGCGGACCCAGGGCCAGCGCACCCCGCGGCATGGAGGGGGCGCCCTGCCTGGAGCTGTACCTGGACCAGTGCGCCACCCAGGTCAGTGCGGGAGCCACGGGCCGAGCCGGGCTCCAGTTCCACGCGCGTGGCCCAGGCGGCGCCCCGGCCCCGGCCCGGGCCCCGGCCCCGCTGTCCCCGACTGCAGGCTCAGCTGTGCCGGCGTGGGAACCCCTGCGGCCAGAGGACGAGGCTAGGGGCCAGGACGGCTGGAGAAATGGTTGCCTGGGACTTGGGGTTGCGAGAGGCGACAGGAGGCACCTGAGGTTTCTTCCAGTTAACTCTCAATTAGATACTGGGATTGAACCCGTGGCTTTCGCCTTGAGCCTTTTAAACGTTTTGAGACAAGCAGCCAGTCTGACGCCAGATGGTCCAAGGTGGCCCTGATTCTGGGCTCGAGAGACCCTCCTGCCTCAGCGACCAGGACCGCACGCGCGGGCCCCTACGCTGCGCAGGCTCCAGATGGTGGTTGCAAAGCTTTGAAGGCTAGGGTTGGAGGAAAGGTCACAGCGTCTTCAAAACAGAGCCAAAGGGCCACTGTTCTGGCTGAGGGTTTGTGGTTAAGGGGTGGGTCATGGGGCGCGAGGGCGCAGCCTGAAATCTGAGCCACAGGACCCGGGGAGCAGGACCAAGGGCTCAGGGCTGGGGCCACCTTGAGGCCTGGTGGGGCACCGCGTGAAAGGGTCTTACAAGGGACAGGAGAGCTTGGCCTGCGCCCAAGGCTAGGGTTTGCGGAGTGGCTGGGATGACAGCTCTGTGTATAGCTGATGTTTGATAGGAGAGTGTCCCCAGGACACTCCTGCCACTGAGTGGAGCTAAGGGAGCCTCTGAGGACACACTTCCAAGTTAAATCCCCTTTCTAGAGAATAGTATCGTGTTTCTAAGAATTTTCTTTTGAGCAATGGTCACCTGTCCTCTGCTGGGCTTGGAAAGGTCAAACAACTCAGCAGGGCCTGGCTGGTTGGGTTGTATAGGCAGCTGAGTTCCCAGGGTGCAGATACAGCTGAAAGGAAGCAGGTGGTAATGCACATAGCAAGGAGAGGGTTTTCAAGGATAACATCCATGAATTTCACAGCAGGTGCTTCCCTTGGGGCCCCTATGTCCCCACTGTCCATCACCCTCTGAACCAGAAATACTATACTTTGACTTAAACTTTTTTTTCCCATTTTTTGTGGTACCGGGGATTGAAAGCAGGGCCTTTGCACCAAGGTACATGCCCAGCCCTTAAAAAAACAATGTTTTGGCCGGGGGTTTAGCTCAGCGGCTTAAGTACCCGCTTGGCAAACATGAGGTCATGAGTTTGATCCTTGGTACCAAAAAGAAAAATCAAAACGAAACTTTTTTTTGTTTTGTTTTTTTTAGATGAGTTCTCGCTATATTACTAAACTGCACACTGTGCTTAAATTTGCGACCCTCTGGGCTCACCCTCTCTCCCAGGTGCTGGGATTTCAGACACTCACCACCTCTGGTGTAAACACTTTTTTTTTTGCTTTTTTTGTGCTGCTGGGGATTGAACCTTATGCATGCTAACACGAGCACTCTACCCCTGACCTGCAACCCAGCCCAAACTACTCTTAACATTTAAATTGAATTCGTATAAGTAAAAATTTTTTAAATCTCTCCTTTGACTGGAAAAAAATGATGCAGGATCATTTTGAACATTAGCATTCATGACTGTATCTTAACTTCACATATTTTTTTCTTCTAAGATGTGAATGTAGGGCCGGGGATTGTGCAAGGCCCTGAGTTTGATTCTTGGTACCAGTAAGTAAGTAAGTAAGTAAGTAAATAATAGAAAAGCAAAAGTAAAAGTTATTTAAATATATCAATTGAATTTATAATTAAGTAACAGTGAATTGCCTTTTACATAATTGAATTAAGTGGCAAGTTACTAGGGATGTCATGCAAGTAGGAAAAGCATCTTGTGACATGTCTTCTCTGAATTTCAAAACACACTTTTCTGGGTTCTACACAGTGTACCCTAACACTAAGGACTCTCATGGGACTTTGTAGGAAGTTGTAGGCGGAATATGACAACCTGAAGCCGGGCTCAACCTGGATGCACTGTGTGCCCACCAGCATGCAGTCCCTTTGGTGTAACACTGCTTTGTTGTTGTTGTTGTCATTTTCGTTGTTTGTCTCTTCGGGGACCTGCACAGGACAGCCTTGTCCCAGCCTTGTCTCCTCTGTTCAGACCAGTTGTGCCCTATGATGTGTACACACCTAATCCATCCAATCCAGAGACAACTTTGGAGTCGCATCTTGAAGAAGTCAAAGAAACATCTGGTGACTTCTCCTCTGTGGATCTTATCTTCCTGCCAGATGAACTGACTCAAGAAAATAGAGACCACACTGTCATTAGAAGCCAGCATGAAAGTGAAGAAAATTGCAAAACTCAAAGTCATCAAAATAAGTTGCCAGTACCTGGCAAACAGGATGTTGAGCTGGGCTCTCAAGGCAGCAGCTTATCAAATCCCCACGCACACCTGTGCCTGGGTGCTGCTGACTCTGCCCTGCCCGTACCTGAGAACCCAAGCCCCCACACCTTGCCACTGGCCATTGCCCCCATGACACCAGTGGTCCCAGCCTGCGAGTGCTCCGGCATTGTTCCTCAGCTGCAGTGAGTGTCTCTGTCCCCTTTAATTAGTCTGTGTTTGCCCTGCATTGTCTTTAAATTGAGGGGTGCACATTTTATATTCCTGAATGTGATGACAACTAATTTCAGTGAAATCATGTAAAGAGACTCTCTGAATTCATTATTTTCAGTTAATAGGTTATCGTTTTAGAAGTGTGCTTATTTATAAAATGAAGCACAAATTCTTGAACCTTTAAGAGAGGGTGAGGAATTAATGGAGCATTCTTGAAGGATTGCTTGTTTATACTACTTCACTGCAGTTGCTGAAAATTGTGGTTAGGGTTGGGTAAACACAAAAGATGTAAAGAGATAAAATGGAATTTGACTTGCAGGTTGATTAGGAATTGTTTCTATTTTGAGGCATAGCTTTTTTTTTTAAGATTTAAAACTTAATTTTGGTCATGAAATTAACAAAACTGTTTTGGCGTTTGGGATTCCACACCTTATCTAACACCGTGTTACTCAGCATTTCACACTAAGAATTCTCCCTCCAGAAAGTGGTGAGGAATAACCTATGAAATAAGGCAGTTAATAGGTTTCTGTCTTTCTAAATTCTGTCCTGTGTAGTTTTCTAAATAGACTTCTTCCTTCAGGAACATAGTTTCCACGGTGAACCTGGCCTGTAAATTGGATCTGAAGAAAATAGCTTTGCATGCCAAAAATGCAGAATATAACCCAAAGGTAGGACTTTTCACTATCTTTTCAACCATTCACTTTTCTTTAAATTTACTTCCTATGATTATGATTTTGATTCATCCTTTTGTTTTTTTCTTTTAAAAATTTTTTAGTGAAAAAAATTTTTTTTTGTTTTTTTGAGACAGGGTCTCTATACAGTTCAGGCTGGCCTTGAGCTCACTTTGTAGCCCTGGCTGGTCTTGAACTCGCAACAATCTTCCTGCCTCAGCCTTCTGAGTGCTGGGATTACAGGTATGAGCTACCACACCCGGCTTAGTGAAATGTTTTAGCAATATAAAAATTTAACTACTTTCTGTTTTGAAGTTATAAGAAATAATTTTGTTCATGCCAAATAAATCAGTATATTGGTTCTTAAAGTTAGCTTTTTTTAAAAAAAGCTGGGCATGGTACATCAACTGATGAATGGATAAAGAAGATGCAAGTTTTTTTTAATACAATGGAATACTACCCTGCCACAAAAAGGATAAGCTTGAGACATTTCTAACTAACTGGATGCATCCTGAGGCCATTTGCTTAAATGAAACAAATCAGACACACATGTAAATACCACATTGTTTCTCTGATGTGAGAAACTGAAAGTGTAAATAGGGAACTAAAATATATAATAGATATCATGAAATAGGAAGAAAATGTTCAAAAGGTGAGCTGGGGGTGGGGGAAAAAGGGGAATAAAAAATGATGGGAAAAGAAAGAAAAAATGGAAACAAAGCTTTTGTAAATAAGGAAGAGGGCTTGAAGGGAGAGGAGGGGAATGGGAGAAAAAGGATCAAGTTGTATTATGTACAGGTACAAGTTCCCTATAATGAGTGCAATCACTATGTATACCTTAAGTGTACCCCAAACTTAATTTTTTAAAAAAAGCTGGGCATGGTGGCACACACCTGTAATCCCAGCACTCATGAGGCTGAGTCACGAGATCACTACAAGTTTGAGGTCATTTTGAGTTATGCAATGAGATCAGGACCAGCCTGACCCTGTCTCAAAAATCCAAAAAAAAAAATAAATAAAATTAAGATTTTTTTTGTCAGTCAAGATCTTCCAGTGTGACTTTTTTTTTTTTTAGCATATTAAGACGCTGGATTTCTTAAAATGCCATCATCTTACTGAAAGTACTTGTTTTTAAATGTTGTCCTGCCTAGTTGACACTTAGGTATTTTCCATTTGCAAATTGCCTTATTTGAGAAAGCTAAATTGTTTAAATTCTAATTGCTAAAGTAAGATCAGGGATTTTTTTTTCTCCACAAACTTTGATAAAATGTAGTCTTCGTTCCTTTTGAAGGGTTCGTTAAGCCAGTTAATGTGATTTGCCAGGCCTCAAGCTGGAGTGCAAAGGTGAACATGGGCCAGTGCTTTGGGAATTGTTCACTGGTTTAGTGCAGGTTGGGGGAGCACTTCCAGCATCACAGCTGTGGGAATCTCTGCATCAACTACTTATGCATTAAGCATTTGTTTTCACTGTTGCGGTAGTATTGACACTGACGTCTGAATTTAGTCACTCAAACAATGTAGCTTACTTTTTTTACATGGTTCCTATTTCTGGCTGTGAGAAGGACAGAAGCGCAGTAATGAGCTGGAAGCTGCAGGCAGCAGCAGTTGTTGATCGATGTATTGAGCAGCCAGCATCTTAAGCACCTTCTCCACAACCCTGAGCCTGCATTTCGTTTGTCTTTCCTTGGTGTGTTGTAGGGGGCACAGGGCCTGAGCTTGTGCTTAATGCTTAAAGGAATTCTGGCATCTAAGGGCTCTAAGAATTTAACAAAATGAGTACCAGCTGAGGTTATCTTTTAGTACATTCTTGTAAAACATCACTAGAACATGGTCAGCTCTGTGTAGTGCTGATTCAGGGTCCTGTATCTGTTTATATTTTATCAGTAAAGGACCCTTGGTCTTTTTTTTTTTTTTTTTTTTTTTTTTGGTACCGGGGATCAAACTCATGACCTTGCACTTCCAAGGCAGGCACTTAAGCCACTGAGCTAAATCCCCAGCCCTTTGTTTATATTTTAATCTGAAATTGCTGTCTGACCATAAAATGATCCATGATCTTGTGGAGTAGCACAGAGCAGTTGTCTGTTCTTACATAGTACCCACCCCAGTTCCATTCCCAGCTGATTGCAGAGAGGAGACTTGGTGAAGAATGTCTGTGACAGACAGTGAGGAGCTCTGGGTCATTTAATGACTTCAGTGTGGTGGACCAGAGGTGCTCAGCACTCAGGCTCTTCAGCATCACCTGGAGGGCTTGCTGCTGCTGCTGGGCAGGGGACCACACTCTGAGAATTATTGTGCAAAGCACTTGACAGAGCAGCGTTCCCCTTCATCTTCAGCATGCCTGTCATTGTATGCACTTTGTTCTGGGTTTTGTTTGCTACCTTCTAGAGTCTTGGGAGGCCTATAAACAGAAACACAACTATGCAACAGTCTGACTAGTTGTGGTTTTGTGTCCTGACTTTACCATTTCTTGTGTAATGTTGGAGGTTAAATAACTACTTAACTCTATGTACACTAAGAAGGGATAACTCAAATTATCCTCCCAAGAGGATAAGTGAGAAAAAGCCTGGCATAGTTCTTAGGACAGCATCTGTACCATAGGGGCTGGGGATATAGCTCAGCAGCACGAGTGCCTCCCTGGCAAGTACAAGGTCCTGGTTCAATCTCTGGTACAAAAAAAAAAAATCTGCATCATAATAGATACTCAAATTTTAGCTGTTAAAATTACTTTTACTTGTTATTAAAATTATACTTTAGAATCATAATCATTTCTGTTAGTGTGGTGAGAATAGATGCAGACATTTGCTGGCTTTCTCATCCAGTCTCAGCTTCTTCAGATCATCTTCCTGTCCAGCCTGGCTTTTCAGACGGGTCAGTGTTAATTCCTAACAGAGGCTGGTTCTCTCTGAGCTGTTGCGTTGCTTCCCTCTTGGTGTCCTTGCACAGAGGTTTGCTGCTGTCATCATGAGGATCCGAGAGCCCAGAACTACAGCCCTCATCTTCAGCTCTGGAAAAATGGTCTGCACGGGAGCCAAAAGGTATGGAGAAGCACCTAGACTTCACCAGACAAGTGTTCTCTGTGAAAGCAAAGAAAATGGCACCAGTATTTGAAAGCGTATAGTAGAAACAATAGTTAGCTTCATGAAATGCCAATCTATGAGTTAAAATCACTCAATCTTATAATAATAATGAGTTATACCTCATACCTTACAGCCCTTTTGTTAAACCAAGGAGAGATAACTGGGCAATTATAACTTTTTAAGGTGAATTACAATTTTTAAAAATCTTCCTTAATAACAAATTTTGTTATAACTTTGAAAAGTTGTAGGATAGTGAAAAAGTTGTTACTGTGGGTTTTCCTCTTTTCACATAAGTGGATAGAACTTCCTGTCTGGGTCCACATCCTTGATTCAGAAAAGATTGTCTTTCTCAGATCTCCTGCAGGGCTGAGGCCCAGGGCTGTTGTTTGTTCTCACACCACCAAGCACTCAGGAGAGCTGCTCTCCTTATCAGTGTTAGAAATGGATAGAAAGCCTTCCATCCGCCTGAAGGTTGTGCCAGTTTATCCTTAGCTGTGCACCAGTGCACTGTGTTCATTTTCTTCTATGAACACTGGCTGGCTTCATCATTTATAGTCTGCCATGATTACATAAACCTGTAATTCTAGCATTCTGGGAGGCTGAGGCAAGTTCAAGCCTAGCCCAGGCAACTGAGCAAGACTGTGTCTCAAAATAAAAGCTTACAGAACTACTAGGGTTGTAGCTTTGTGCAAAAGCCCTGATACCTCATATTAAAAAAAAAAAAAAAAAAAAAAAAAGAAACAAAAACCCAACTACTCATTTATATTTGGCAATTTGACTGACAGAAGTTTATGTTGTTTTAATTTACATTGCCTTAATTACCAGTGAGATAATGTATCTGTTCACATGCAAATTGTAAACTGCTTACTATATCTTTTGCCCAATATTCTATGGAGATATTTGTCTTTTGTTAGGAATGTTTTTTAGACAGGGTCTTGCTATGTAATTCAGACTGGCCATGAACTCATTCTGTAGCCCAGGGTGACCTCAAACTTGCAGCAATCTTCCTGCATCAGCCTCCTAAGTGCTGGGATTATAGGCATGTGCCACCACAACTGGCTGTTAGTAACTTTTCACATTTAATATTCATTTATATCACGGCACTGAGGATTGAACAGAAGTCCTTGGCACTGAGTTACATCCCCAGCCCTTATTTATTATTTTGAGACAGAGTCTTGCTAGGTCACTAAGTTGTCCAGGCCAGGCTCAAACTCAGGACCCTTCTGCCTCAGCTTCACAGAGTGGTGGAACTGTAGTTGTGTGTCACCATACCCAGTGCATTTAAGTATTTTTATAATTTTATGGTGTAAATATTCTTGTGGCTTACTACTTATTGTTTTGCAGTGACTCTGTTAAAAAATAAATGTTTGGTTATATAGTCAATCTATCTGATTTTTTTTCTTCATGGTTTTTATATTTGATTTATGCTTAAGAAGATATCCCCTTGCATAACTTATATAAATATTGACTTCTATATGTTTTCCTGATCTTTTTCAGATTCTCCTTTGTATTGAGGAAAGAATAGTTGGTGTTTTGATTCATCTAGTGCATTCTCTGGAGGGTGGAAATGTTCTATATCTGTGCTGATCAGTGGGGTAGCCATGAGGACTAATGAGCACTAGAAATACAGCAGATACAACCTACAGGCAGAACATTTAATTTCCCTTAAATTTTAATTTACTTCAAACTAATTGGATAGAGCAAGTCTAGAATTTTACTTCAGTGTAACACAAATAAATTGTTTTCAAGCCAAAGTCACTGCCCAGTGCCTTCATAGAAGAATCTGTTTTGATCCTACCCTCGCCTACCCACACAGTTGTCACATATCAGATTGTTTAAATGTATCTGAATAGATTTCTTGGCTTTCTCTTCTGATCCTCAACCCAAGAAACCTCTATTTTAAGTGATTATTGATAGTTGTGCAAGTTATGTGCAAGGATGTTCATTTCAGCTTGTTTAAAATAGGGAAAATCAAATTAAATACCCAGTCATAGGGTTTTGATTTTTAAACGATAAAGTAAAATTAAATCGGCTGTATATACATGTATACTAAATTGGAACAATGTTCACAATATGTTAAGTTGGATTGGTTGATGTGCAGCAGGTAGCTAAATTGTAGGCTTATTATTTAACTTTCACTGTAAAATATGCTCATATTATACATTCACATTCACGAGTATATTTTCCTACCTGAATTTTGTTCCTGAAAACCAACGGTAAAAGCTTACGTACTGAGTTTAGATAAATGTAGATATCTGTTATCTAAATGTGTTTGGCTCTTGAGTTTTGGATAGTTGTGAGAATGTAGTTAGTAAAAGAGATCACAAAAAAAGCTTAACTAAACTAAGTTCTGATAGCAAAAGTGAAGGCTGTTGTGACTGCTTAGGAAAAGTGCAACATCCTAAGTGGTTCTTACTGTAGGTGATGAGACTTCAAGATTTTCAATCTAATTTTCTGATGTTTGAACCTGAATGTGAACTTTCAACTATTAGTTGTTTCCATAGAAACTTCTGTGTGGTCTTCTCAGTCGATAGCCCCCAAAACTACAGAACTATGTAAATTCTTGTAACTTGAATTAACCTTATGGAAAATATAATAGGCCAGTTTTTCTAAATGGAAGCTTGGGAACAGGACAATTAAGGAGTTCGATGTGCTGAGGAGGAAGGGAAGTTCATGGGTAATAAGGGCAGGAGACTGGAGGTCTGGGTCACAATCACACTTTATGTGGTCCGGACAAGCAGGTTCAAACTGGCTGTAGACACCGGAGTTTCTGATTGATGCCCTGCCTCAGCCCCAGGTGTAGTCCCTGAGTGGCACCCCGGCTGCTCATGCTGTATTTCACCAATAACAGTGGAAAGTAGCCAATGAAAATGCGGCCTCAAATCTCAGCAGTTCACATTCTCTGATGTGGATTTGGGGTTAGGGTAGATAACTGCTTGAAGACCACAGTCACAAAGTTGGATGTGTTTCTTCCTTATGCAAATGCGTGAGAAAATCTGAATACAATTGAGCACACCTGTTATCCCAGCTACTTGGGAGGCATGAGGCAGTAGGATTGCAAATTGGAGGCAAGCTGGGCCACTTAGAAGACCATGTCTCAAAATGGGTTGGGGATGTAGTTCAGGGCTCCCTGGTTTCAATATTCCATAGCGTTTAGAAAAGAAGAAAAGAAAATTGGGGAGACTTCGATGTATTTTAAAAAATTGTTTTAACATTTGTGCCACTCAGCATATATATATATCTTTCTTCTTGATACTGACTTTTTTGTGTGCATTTTTTTGTTTTTGTCTGTTCATATTAGTAAGACATACATTTTTAGACAATAAATGGTTCTCCTCCATCTTCACTGAGCATTAGAAACATCTAGTGGGCTTGTTAACGTCTGCTTGTCAGGCCCCACCCCAGAGCATCTGTGGTCTGAGGTGATGCGTGGCCTTCCTAACAGATTGCCAGGTACTGCTCCTGCCTTAGAACACACATTGCCAACAGTGTAACAATCCACTTTATCAAATAACACTCGAGTGAAAGCACCTTATGTGTGAATGTGACAAATTAGGTTTATTGTTCAACCATTTACACTGTACCAGACCTTAGGATGCTGGGGCCAGAGACGTGGGAGGGAGATCCTTCTCAGAGCCATGAACTGCACAGTAATGAACATGGTGCAAACAGCGAAAACACAACCTGAAGGGTGATGTTGGTACAAGGAGTGGTGGGAGATGTGGTGGTCAAAATGTCTTTAATCCTGTTTGTCTGCCCTCCCACAGTGAAGAACAGTCTCGGCTGGCAGCGAGAAAGTATGCTCGTGTGGTGCAGAAGCTGGGCTTCCCTGCCAGATTTCTTGATTTTAAAATTCAGAACATGGTTGGAAGCTGCGACGTGAGGTTTTCCATCAGGCTGGAGGGTCTGGTGCTCACTCACCAGCAGTTCAGCAGGTATGGTTTAGCAAGCTCGGCTCCGTATCCTAAGTTGTTGAAGTTACACTATGAGCTAATTATATAGGATATTTTCAAGAAAATGTGATTAACTTAGAAGAAATAATGGGGGAGGGACAGTAGATCAGAGGGCTGGGATGCAGTGCCGGGGGCCTCCCCCATTCCTGCATGGCCTGTCTTTTACAGTTTTACTTATACCTTACTTGCGTAGCAGTATGGTCAGCTTACTATGCCCACATTCCTGTGGGGCTACTCACAGAGGCCTTGCTCATATTTGCAGCCCTGCAAAGCTCATTCATGATGCCTGTGCTGCTGGCTGGCTAGAGGCTCTCATGTTGAGGCCCCACTGATCTAAAGACTTATAAAATAGGGACCAATGACCTTAGTGATGGCAAGAAGGGTGGTAGGAAGCAGCTGACAGTGGGTGAGAGGAGAGGGCTGGAGACAAGATGGAAGAGCAGCTGTAGCTTGTCCTGTGAGTGTGATCCTCTCTAGTTGTCTTGTTTTGTTCCTGGGGGATATTCCTGTGGGTGTAGCTCTAGTCCTACCACAAGATCATTTTTGGTGCACTCCTCTTCCTCAGGATCACCTCTACCATTCACAGATGCTTCAATAACTTCCCTCCACATGACCAGTGCCCTCCCTGCCTGCAGCTGCCCCCCAGCTGTGGTCTGCAGGGACAGCAGAGGAGACAGCTGAGGGAAGACTACCAAATCCCTGTACTCCCAGGGTGTGTGGGCCAGGCACCTGACTCAGTCCAGAATCATACTGTAACCATTATGGAAATCAGTATGCAGATTCCTCAAAAAACTAAAACAAGAAATTTTAATTAACCCAGCTAGGCCCCCCCGTCAGTTAGATTTTATTAGACTTTGTTTTACATTGTTGACTTCATTGCTTTTTTTAGGACATCCTTAACAATTTTTTGGAGGGCTGAGAGCATGAATTTCTTGAGGTCTTTTTGTCATGGAAATACCTTATTTCTCATCAATTTTAAAAGAAAGTTTTGTAGGATATATAAGTCTGATTTGGAAGCTGTTATCTCTTAGGGCTTAAAATACTTCGCTCCAAGCTCCTTTGCCCTTTAAGGTTTGTGTTATGTTGCATTTTTGGAATAGATTTACTTTCATAAGCAATTCATTGCTTTTCTCTAACAACTTTTAAGATTCTGTCACTGTGTTGGACTTCTGGTATTAACTATGATGTGACATGAAGGGCTTGTCTTTTGAATGTGGACATTTGGAGTTCTATATGTCATTTATCCACATGCTTAATTATTTCCAAATACTCAAAAGTTTTCCGCCATCATTTCTGTAAGCAAAGTTTTATACCATTTGAGCTGCCTTCTGATTTCCTGCTTATTCTAGCTAATCAGATTAGTGCTCTTTATACAGTAAGACCTGAATATTGGCACTGTGGACTTTCACAGATGCAAACAGACCTCATGTTACGAACATTCATAGATGTGAACAAATTGCAGAAGTAGTCATGTGTCTGGTGGACACTGTCACAGTTGTGCTGCTGTGTGCTTACTGTGAAGTGTGATAGTGAATCGTGGTACAGTGCTCAGAGCCCAGGATGTCTGGAAGTGAGAGAATAAGCAGTGATGCTGTGGAAGAGAAGTACAAAGCATAACCATGGAAACAAAGGTGAAAGTAGTTTATTTATAGTTGTACTGCACTATGCCACCAATTTAAGGTAACTGTAAAAGTAAAAATTTATGTACAGTATTTTTGTGTTTGATTTTTTTTTTATGCTTTACATGTTTGTGTCAGAGATGTATAAAACTCACCTTGTCAGATTTACAAATGAATTGGCTTACGGGACTCACTGCATCATGTAGCTACTGTTGGATCCATTTTTCATGTTGTGTTGTTTTTAAGGTATCACTAACTGCTCTTTAACAGCATCCCTGTCTTCTAATTCTGACATTCTGTCTTCACACCAGTCACTTATGCTGCCCATACTTTCAGTATAATTTTTAAACTTCTGGATTTCTGTTTGGAACTTTTTCATGGACTAACATTCTTTGTTCAACTGGTCATGTTTTTGTAACACTTTGCAGCTCAGCTAGCTTTTGTTAGGGTGTTCTGTAAGCTCCCTGATCGATTATTGCCATCATAACCATTCTGTGAGTCTGCTGAGTACCTCACTGATCTGTTTTAAATCTGTTACCCTCTCACATATAGTCTGTGTAGCTTGTGCTCCAGGCCTCAGCTCTAGAGAAGTTTGGGGAGGAATTTTGTTGCCTTGACTTCTCATGTTTCTACTGTTTTTGGTTTTTAGAGACAGGGTCTTGCTACCAAGTTGAGGCTGACCTCAAATTCATAGCTGTCCTCCTGCCTCAGCGCTGTGCCACTGAGCTATACACCCCATCTCTATTTGGTTTTTGGTGTGCTTTTGTTTTGTGCTTAGGCTGTCAGTTGCTTATAGTTGAAAGACTTGCTAGTACAGTGGTGCCATGGTTCACGAACTTGACTCATTCCACGATTTTGCTCATAAACTGAATTGGTCATGAACCAAATCAAATTTGCCCATAAAGTTCAGTGTAAATAAGGTTAATCTGTTCTGAACATATGTATTTTTTTAACCACAGTAATATGAAACAAAGTATAGTACAGTATGGAGAAAGAGAGAACATTAACCTTTCTTAAGGTGACTTCTGGTGCGCAAGACAGGAAGATGGGTGTGGAACAGACTTGTTTGCAGGGAGAGGCCCCCTTTCTAAGGACATTGCAATCTCCTCCAGTGGTTTCCTCTCTCTCTCTTTTTTTTTTTTTTTTTTCCTCTTAGCTGCAAGGTCCGTTTTGGTGAAGAATCTGCTTAGCATCACTTGTTTTTTCCTGTGCTGTATAACCCTCTGGAAATGAGAGACCATATTAGCATTCTTCAGATTCCACACTCCATTCATCCTGGCATTGGTTCCCTTTTTCCATATTGGATTTTAGCACATCACAGCTAACCTGCTCCGTTTTCCTCTTCCTTAGTGGATGCTTCTCAACAAGCGCCTTCTGCTGCTCACTCTGCAGTTCAGCAAGTTCTTTCTTCATCAGCTCCTCATTATGGTCCTCACAAGTTCCTCTGTGTCTGCACCATCAACATTCAGACCCATACTCTTGCCCAATCTCCTCTACTACCTCCTTCATCAGACCCTTCAAAGTCAGGTTCAGTGATGCACCTGACTAGAGTTTCCTCCATGCTGAATTTAAGGTCCAGCACATGACATCTTCCCAGGCTTTGTCAGTGAGGTTGATAGTGAATGATACTGAAATGTTTCTCCTAGAACTCAGAGTCAAGGACATCCCTTCAGTGACATTAAAACATCTGGTGGAGAGCACCTTTGTGTCCAGATTCTTAAAGTTGCAGATCACTCACTGGTCCATGGGCTACAGAATAGGTGTCCTGTTGGGGAGAGGAACTTGAGCTTTATGAAGTCACACTTAACATCCGTATCGCCCACAAGGCTGGAGTGTGTCCTGGGCACTGTCTACCAGAAGAGGTCACCATCGAGGCAATTGGCTGTCATTTTTTTTTAATTTTAAAGGGAAAAAAAAAGTAAAAATAGC
Source organism: Hydrochoerus hydrochaeris (assembly GCA_004027455.1). Classification (NCBI taxonomy): domain Eukaryota; kingdom Metazoa; phylum Chordata; class Mammalia; order Rodentia; family Hydrochaeridae; genus Hydrochoerus; species Hydrochoerus hydrochaeris. The sequence goes on along the minus strand of PVLA01002239.1, from coordinate 207,147 downwards.
AATACAGTGGAACTCCAAAACAGGCTAGTAGAACAGCAACCCTAATTAATACACTGTGTATCTTTGTCTACATAGTATTCAGAGTACAAGATATAGGCATGGAATATTGTCCAAACAACTAGCACAGACCTTTCTTTTATTATTTATTTATTTATTTATTTATGCCTTTTTTTTGAGACAGGGTGCCACTATGCAGTTCAGGCTGGCCTTGAGCTCATTTTGTAGCCCAGGCTGGTCTCGAATTCACAACGCTCCTCCTGCCTCAGGCTCCCAAGTGCTGGGATTACAGGCGTGAGCCACCACGCCTGGCTAGACCTTTCTTTTAAATGAAGAAAAACTAGCTATTACTATCATAACTATCTTGTGTATATATTTTTTCTTTTCCTTTTCTTCCTTTCCCCTTTTCTGCATCATAGTTTCAAGTCAGACAAATACAGTAATAATAATACACTGTACTTTGTTATCTTCATAGTAGTTACTCAGAGTACAAGATATAGGCACAAAATAATGTCTAGACAATATTAGTGCAAATCATAAAGGTATTTCTTAATGATGGGTGTGAAAACTTTGTGCAGCAATTCCGTGAAAAACTGCCTTGTGACCAAGCTTTCACAATGGCCTTCCACATGACAGGCAACCTGGCCTTATTCTCATTCTGCTCCTTGAATGCTGAGGGATCTGGGAATGGTGAAATTAAGTGGTGGCTTAGTTTCAAATTGGTGCCTGAGTTTACAAAGAACAAAGGGGTCAACCTGTCCTTCATGGCTGTGCCCCAGCAGTGCCTTCTCCTCCTGCGTGGCGTACGTTCTGTTCGGCATCTTCCAGAAGAGCCCTGCTTCATCACAGTTGAACACTTGTTGAGCCACATGCCCTTCTGCCTTCACGAATTCTGTGAATTCTTTCTTGTCTGGCTCTGTCTGCAGGGGCCTTGTCAGAACTGGAAGCCTCGTCATGTCTTATCACACAGCGCATGCCACTTCTGTGGAATTTACTCAGCTACTCTCAGCTGGTTCTAAATTCATTACTTGGTGCACATGTAGGGGGTTTTCTTGTAGTAAATTCTCTGCAATTTCCTGGCTTTTTCACAGATCCTAGCCTCACTAATGCTATCACCTGCCAGCTATTTCTTATTCAACCACACTGACAAAAGTGTTCCACCTTTTCCAGCACTTATGTCCTCTGCTTGGTTAGGATTATTGCTCCTTTTCCACCTCAGCTTGTTGGTGGCATCTTTACTCTTCAAATTAGTTACAACTGTCAACTTTGCCATCTTGTTCTCTGAGGCCAGATCAGACATGTGAATATCATACTCATGCTTTTCTACAATTTCCTCCTTCAATTCAATGGTTATTTTCTTCAAATCCTTCTTACCATTCTTGCTCTGCACTCTCCTGTCACCTTCATTACTGCTCTGCACTTTCTTTTTACCACCATGCTTGTTCTGCACTTTCTTTGGTACCTGCTGGGTTGAGTAACACTGTACAGTACTGTATGTGCTAAAAAAACACACATTAAAAAAAGCTTCATGGCAAGTGCACAGGTCTGCATGTGACCATATTGTCAACTAGAGGAAGCTCTGACCACATGTCAGAGTGGGGAAGATGGCTTTGATCATGTGTCACCTGATAGGGAATTTGGAAATGGAAGCAAGTGTGCCAAATGCTTCTGCTAGCAAACTGAATTGTTTGTAGATGGAAGCTTTCATAAGCTGAGGCATTGCTGTATAGAAATCAGCATTTCAGTGTGCACTAAGGGTGTGTCCTTTTGCCTCTGTCCCAGGGTCTGATCACCTTTGTTATTATGGAAGGGAATATGAAGTGCCATAGGCCCAGCACCCAACACTCCAAGAAAGGACCATAGTATTTTAATGTCATGAAGGTAACTGAGGCATTCACATACAGTGAATACCTATTAACAGCAATGATTATGCATCCTGGGAAATATAGCAGCAGTAATATTGTCCAAGACAAACTAGATACTGACATATCATAAAAGCCAATAATGAGCTGGGTGCTTAGGTCAGCAGCACAAGGGCCTGCCTGGCAAGCATGAGGCCACAAGTTTGATCCCCTGTATATATACATAAAAAAGTCAATAATGTACTACCCTTAACTTTAGAAACCTGCAATTGTAGAATAAACTCTAAGGCAAACCAAATATTGACATACAGCAAATATCTACAAAATGTAATAACTATACCTCCACTAATGATAGAAAATAATTTAACACTAGATAATAAAGTTAACAACCTAAAGATTAATAAAGCTTAATGACTGTACTGAATATAAAGTTATAGGGTTTTGGAATGTAGGAGAATGCAAAAATATTTGAGAAATTAAGCAAGAGGAGATGAGAGAAAAGGGAGGCAGGATCCTATTGTGTAGTAGAAGGATATTTATAGAAGTAGAGGAAAGATGGCAGGAAAAATTGAGAACTAGAAGGTAAAAGAAAAGGAGAAAACTAATATAGAGAATAGAAATAGGAAAAATTAAAAGAAGGTAAAGAGAAGAAAGAAAAAAAAAGTACAAAAGTTTTTTTTTCTTTGTATTTTTGAGTAATGGTTTCCTTCTAGGAGTCATAGATTTGGAGTCCAGAAAGTCTATTTTCTCTTCCTAACCTTACATCTTGTGGGTTTGTGAGGTACATCCCCTATTCCAGAGGTGTACTCTGTTTTCTCAGACTGTGGCAAAATTCACAGAGACATGTTCTTGCTCATGTGGGTGTGAGGAGGGGAGGCAATGAGATCTTAGCTCTGTGTTGGATGTAGGCATCAGGACAGGGCTTGAGTATTTAACGCCAGCAGGCACTTTCAGAATTGCATGTTTCTGAGCATGAGTCAAGCTGTTCTGGCTTTTCATCACAGGAGTGCAGCGAGGGTGGGCCATTCGGGCCCATGTCCTTCCTGCCCTGAGCTTTTATTTCTCAGGGGATCTCGCTCTAGCCTATTCCTAGGCTGTGGCTGTCCCTTGTGATGGTGTCTCACCCAGTCACTGTGGGAGGGTAAAAATGGGAGCCCTGAAGTTAAATTGCCTTTTAGTTGTTCTGAATCATGGAGTTGAGTAACAACTCTCTCCTATAACGGTGCCTTATCAAGTACTATTGGCAGGATGGGGGGAACCTGTGAGTCATCCCTCTTTGGGTGTTCACATAGTGTGGAATGAGTACCATGGGATCAAAACCCCATGCTGCTTCTGCAGTTCTCAAAGCCTGCTGACTTTGCTGCTGTTTTTCCCTGGATCCTCCACCCCAGGGAACTTATTTTGTTCCCATCCCTTCCCTGAGCGCTGGAAGTGCTGGGGCGAGAGTTCAAATTGCTTCCTTTTCTTTGCATTGTAGGCTTCCTTTCCAACTTTTGTAGATTCTCATTTTTTTCCTGTCAGTTCCAGATTTCTGCTTGTCTTTTTTTTTTCTTTGTAAGTTATTTCCAGTGTCAATCCCAGATCTAGGAAAGGCTGAATTTTGCTACCAAACACCACTCTGCCATTTTCTTTTTTCCCTGCTATACCATTTTTTAAAAACCTGAGCTCACTGGGGAGCTTTGTCCCTGTCCCATGCAAAATATACTGCCTCTTTAGTTATCTTTTTTCTTCTTCTTCAAATGTGAGATAATTTACAGATTTATAGTAAGTGCTTCATTTAATTAAAGAATTTTTTTTGTCTGTTTGAGACAGGGTTTTGCTATGTAGTTCAGGCTAGACTTGAACTCACTTTGTAGCCCAGGCTGGCCTCAAACTCATAGCAGTCTTCCTGCCTCAGCCTCCTGAGTGCTGGGATTACAGGCATGCACTGCACACCTGGCTGTAAATCCTTTGTGTTTTTTTTTGTTTTTGTTTTTTGTCTTTTTGAGACAGGGTCTTGCTGTTCTGGCTGGCCTTGAGCTCACTTTTGCAGCCTAGGCTGGTCTCGAACTTGCAACAATCCTTGTGCCTCAGGCTCCCGAGTGCTGGGATTACAGGCGTGAGCCACCATGCCTGGCAACTCCTTCGTTTTTAAAGAGTGGTAAGCTATTTTAATTTGCAGGCTTTCAAGTCATGGGCCTCAAGTGTACCTTTCTTGAAACCAATTTTTGTTGGTCATAAAGGGCTGTCTGCCTGTAAGCTCTATGTCTACACTACACTTCACATCTTTTCTGGCCACTTAGGGCTCTAAAATGATGAGTGCATTTTTCCTATTTTTCTTCTTTTAAATAACGGTGTATTTTTCATGGAGCAGATTAAAAAACAGAGTAGAAGTGTTCCCTTCTGAAATTTGCCAGTAGAACCTCATCAGACTTCATGAAGTGTGCAATGTCGGCCACCTGAACTGGACGTTTCCAGTTCTGTGTTTCCTATGGGCCAGTTTTACGATGTCATCTGGTGGTTTTTTGTTTTTTTTTTTTTGTCTTTTTGAGACAGGGTCTCACTATGCAGTTCAGGCTGATCTTGAGCTCACTTTTGTAGCCCAGGCTGGTCTCGAACTTGCAATGATCCTCCTGCCTCAGCCTCCCTAGTGCTGGGATTACAGGCATGAACCACCATGCCTGGCTATAAGTATCAATTTTGTGTTATGTCAACATCTGAAGTTCATTTTATTCCCCTGCAAATTTGTGTATCAGGATGTAAGGATCTCTGTTATTATTGGGAAGCATCGCTTGTCAATTTTTTATGCCATAATCATCCTCACAGTTTTCTATGTGCATTTTCTTTCTTTTAAAAATTTTTTTTATTCAAAAATATATTGCTAAATATTTGTTAAAGCTGGGTGTGGTAGCACATATCTGTTATCCCAGTACTCAGGAGGCTGAGGCAGGAGGATTGCTGTCTGGTTACATAGTGAGTTCAAGGCCAGTCTGAACTACATTAAGACCCTGTCTTAAAAGATGAATTATTTGTTAAATGAATAAACCCAGAAAGATTATTTCTGATTTGATTTCTTGTACAATTTCATGGAGTTGTTTCTTCATTTGCTATCATTTCAGAAAGTTCAGTAGTGCAATTTCCAGTGTCTTCCATTTCAGTGTCTCTTAGGTTTGTTCTCAGTACGCTGGAGAACTGAGACAGTCTTTTGCTTTTGCTTCGTCATTTTCCTCTGGGACCCATGTGGCTGGTCAGGCACCCTCCTGATGGATTGCACTGGAGCGCTGCACTGGGCAGAGTTTCAATTCTCCAATATCCCCTGGTTAGCTGGGGCATACCCTGACCCATGGTGCTGGATCCTTGCCTGTAAGCCTGGCTGGGAGTTCCCCTGATGTACTGCCCTGGGTTACTTTGGGATGCTGGGCTGGGCAGAGGTTGGATACTCTTGCTGTTAGCAGGGACCGACTTCAGGTGTGTGTTGCTCGGGCCTAGAACCCAGGTGGCTAGTAGGGACACACTCCCAGTAGGTCACCAGGGCCTAGCACCTGGCTGGGTGGAGTTCAAAACCTCTGGGACCCAGGCGGCTAGGTGGAGCACGACCCCGCGTGTGGCACCGCCTACACCTTGCCTCTGGCTGGGGGTAGTCCAAAATCTCTCGAGCTCACAGTTAGCCAGAGCACGTACCCTGCGTAGTACGGTGCTGTGCTGTGCCCTGGCTGAGTGGAGTTCGGAACCTCCTTTGGCACCCACCACGTGACTAGCTGGCCCGCACTGCTGAACTATGGAGCCGAGGCCTTGTGCTCTGATGGGCAGAGCTCAAATTCTCCAAAACCTGTCATCACGCCCTGATGGGCGGCTCTGGGGCTTGGGCTGGGTTGCGAAATGGTCAGAGTCCAGATCCTCTGCCCTGGAGTGGAAGAATTCAGAGCTCTGGAGCGTGCAACTCAAGTAAACCCAAAAAGGCATGGTGGCATCTGCCAGAAATCCCAGCACTCTGGGAGGCTGAAGCACAAGGATCAAAAGTTTGAGCACAATCTGAGCAATTTAGCAAGAACCTGCCTCAAAAAAAGAGATGGGCAGTAGTTCATTCTGAAGGTAGCTCATTCAATCCCCAGCAGCACACACACACAATCCAGGTGACTACCAGGTAGCAGATGCTACTTGCAAAGCTATCTGGTCACAGCCTCTGACCAAAAGGAAAACCAGACATGTTAATGATAATGATGAAACAGGCCCTTCAGGGTACTGTGGCCCCAAGCAGGGTGCTTAATGGAACAAGGATGCGGAGAGGTTAAGGAATACTTCTAGGAGTGAGGATTGAAGAATGAGTCACAGTTGGGTTGGCCAAAAAAATTTGGAGGTGTTTGATATATCTCTGAGATGTTCTCTATCCTCAACCAAAGCTGCTCCTTTACTTTGCTTCAACCTTCCTTGGAGGGAGGCAGATAGTCAGTCTCTAATCAATTCATTATTCTGGTTATCTTAAAACCAGCATTTTGAAAGCAACTGCAGTTCACTGTTATTTTTGAATCAAAGTCATTCCTTTTCTCTATTCTACTGTCCTAAGATTCAGATTGAAGATCAGATCAACCAAGTCTCTGGTCTTCCCAACTGCTGTTTTCCTGGCCTGCTGTATCTTCTGGGTTCCCACCTGTATCAGTCAGGTTTACTAGAGAAACAGACATAACACAAGATATACAATTGTGTAAGAAATTCCAAGATTGGCTTACAATGGTCAGCCACAAAGTTGAATAAGGGAGACAGCAGAGGATGTCTGTACAATAGAAGTTGAAGGGTCCAGCCCCAGGCTGGAGCTAACTGCAGTGTCCTGTGCAAGTCTGTATCAGGAGGCCGATGGGTCTGGTGATGGAGCACTGAAGAATATATGATGGAAGGCTGAAGAGTCCCAGGCAGAAGCCAAACAGCCTATGCCAGAAGCCAGGAGACAACATCCAAGCTGAAGGAGAAGACTGGAGCTCCTCTGATAAACAGCAATCTGTCCCTCCTTATTTGCCTTTTAAATGTATGCAGGCTGCTCCCCTGGGCTGGGTGTAGCACTCACTCACACCATCTGTCTGTCTTCCTCTTGTACAGGATAAGGATGTTAGAAACAAGGGACCCCAGACTGCTGCTGAATCAGTTAAAGTTTTGACCTCAAATTGACACAATGAAGAATATCCTAAAACTTTAACTGCTTTTTTTCTACACCCCAGGATGTAGAGCTGCTGAATCAGTTCAGCTTTTAGACTTCTCAAGGTGACACAATGTATAAACCATAACACCACGAGTGCTGCAAAGTAGACAGGGATCTTGGTGGACCTCTCAGGAAGGCCGCGTGCTGGTACAGGAAGGCTGGTCAACCTACACTAGACCTGTGTCCTTTAGGAGGTCACCTCACAACGCTGACACACAGGCTCCATGCACTGTTAATCCAAACGGATCTCCCATGTCATTTGGCTTCACCTCTTCAGTGCAATGACTCATGTGCATTGTTGTTTCCATCTCTCAGATGCTTCCTACTCTCCACTCGATCAGCCATTGTTTGAGACTAGTTTTATTTCCACCTCCTGCCTTCATTATGGGAGGCTCTCGAACCTCTTTAGGAATTTGTCCTCCAGAGTTGGAGTGTGGAGAAGTAGAGGTTTAGCTCATCATCCTTTGCTCTGTGGAGAAGCCATCTTACATTTAGGAGTGAATACAGACAAATTACTATTTAGAGGAATAAATTCTAAATTTTACCATCTTGGGATAGTTTAGTTGTCTTTCTTTATACAGGATGTGATAAAAACTATGGTGAATGTACAAATGAACATGACTGATGTATTTTGAAATTCTGTTTTATTGATTTTTTTCTCTGAAATAAAACGGATTTGGAAAAAAAGAGACAATTATTACAGTGGATGACACATTGCCACTCATCTCCCTCAGTGTTCCCCCTGCGTATGGAACATACTTATGTATTCTTCCTTGTCACTTTCTGAAGCAGTTCTGGAAATCCTTTTTTATGAGTATCTTTTTGGGTTGCTTTGATGTCCTGAATCAATGCAAAACATTTACAGAAATTTTTGTCACATAAAAACATCTGGAACTATGCAGCTCCTGACTGCTCCCTGACATTACAACACATGAAGGATAAATGCTTTAAATTGACTGAGAATATCGACTCAGCCACAATAGCACAGGTAAGATACCCTGAAAAAGGATTTCAGAAAGAGACAAGAACAATGAATAAGTATGTTTGAAGCTAAGGAGAGGGCTTGGAGAGGAGTTAATGACAGTGTCTTACCTGCAAAAAAAATTCTAGAATTTTATACTTTACAGATACATAATGTTTACAGACATTTACATTTTATACATACCTGTACTTTTCAATCATACCCCATGGCAAATGTTCAAAGACAAATGGCTTTCATCTAGAATTTTTTGTAGGTTCTATCTGCTAAAAATATTTAACAACTTACAAATGCTTACAGAATATATTTTGTAAAATCTCAAAAACATGTTCACATTGGCAGGGTTCTGATCAAAGATGGAGAACATTAAACCAGCAAGATTGTAATACATCAAATCTGATGACCAAGATTACCTTGGTTTCTAGTATCCTAGAATGGCCTGCAAATCAAAATTATTATAACCAAAAATTCTATTCTTCACTGCCACAGAGTCTGCACTCAGAGCTGGGAATGTAACTTAGTGGTAGAGTGGTATGAGGCTCTGGGTTCCATGCTAAGCAGTGATAAACAAATATCTACTCTCAGCACTATTTTTTTTGTGTGTGTGTTTTTGAGACAGGGTCTCACTATGCAGTTCAGGCTGGCCTTGAGCTCATTTTGTAGCCCAGACTGGTCTCAAACTCGCCAAGATCCTCCTGCCTCAGCCTCCCAAATGCTGGGATTACAGGCATGAGCCGCCATGCCTGGCTCTATCAGCACTATTTTTTTTTATCAAGGTAGCTAAAAGAGTTTTGATAACATATGACTTATTTACAACCATTATGATATGCAGTTTTAATATACTGGGTCTTGGGTTTTGGAAAAATAGATGAATAGTGCTATTTTTAACTTTTTCCCTTTTCTGTCTTAATAGTTATGAACCTGAACTGTTTCCTGGCCTCATTTATAGAATGGTAAAACCACGAATTGTGTTGCTTATCTTTGTATCTGGAAAAGTTGTTTTGACAGGTAAGTTCTAATTTTTTTTTTCATAAAATTCAATAGCTATGTGTTTTGCTTTTCCTTTTAAACAGTATTGTTCACTGTTCTGCAGTAACATCCTTGCTACTGTGTAATATTGTAAAAATGAAAATACTAATTCTTGAAACATTTTATGTCATTTTCATACATGCACACGCGCGTGCACACACACATGCACACATACCTTACACCCTGCCTTTTTAAAATTTTTTTGTCACCCTGCCTTTTTATTAACCAGTATAAATAACACATACAACCTGATTGTTAACTCTCATGTGAAGGCTTTCTGTGGCTGAATGGTGTTCTGTTCAAAGGGGTCTGCAGACCTTTTCTGCCTAAGGCTCTGTGGGCCACAGGGTCTGCAGTTGAACCTCTGCAGTGCAGACAGCTGCTGTGGGTGTCACATGGAGGAGTGGGTGCCCAAGTATGAACTTTTATGTCACATGATAGTTTTTATCCCCTTCCACCACTTAAAAATATAAAAAACATTCTTAGCTTAAAGGTTGATAAAAATAGTTAGCAGGCTGACTTTGACCAGCCTGCTAACTATTTCTTGACCTCTGTTCTGCAAGATACAGAATCAAACTTGTTCTCCTATTGTCAGATTCTTAAATGTTCGTTCTCTTTTTTTGTCTTTTTGAGACAGGGTCTTGCTATGCAGTTCAGGCTGGCCTTGAGCTCACTTTGTAGCCCAGGCTGGTCTCAAACTCACAATGATCTGCCTGCCTCAGCCTCCCAAATGCTGGGATTACAGGCATGAGCCACTATGCCCAGTTTTAAATGTTCATTCTTTGTTTGCTTCTTTAAAATAGTATAAAAATTTGGCTATCGTTAGGTTTTTGGCACAATAAGAAAAAAATATAAAAGTAGCTTTTATTACGAGGATGTGGACAGAACTCCATGGCTACAGAAGCCTGGCTTTCTCTGACTGGACCATGGGGCATGCGATGTACATATAACCTCTGCCTGGGGTGGTGCTTAGGGCGGGCATAGATGCTGTGCGATGAGCTGATTGGAACCTTCTGCTCGCACAAACAGGAAGGGGAGTTGCAATTAGGGCTGAGGAAGAAGCAGGAAGTGGTAGGCATTCCCGCTTTGGTCTTCTGCCAGGTTAGACCACCGCCATGACCGACAGTAATTTATTCTAGGGCAAAATCCTTTCAGCTACCTTTACATGTGGAGAATTGTTTTGTTAGTATGTATGCTCAGAAATGGAGTTTTGGGCATGCCTGTAATCCAGCACTCAGGAGGCTGTGGCAGGATCGCTGTGATTTTAAGGCCAGCCTGCATTACATAGCAAGACCTTGACTAAAAAAAAAAAAAAAAAAAAAAAAAGGAAATTTTGTTAAAGACATGACTGCTTGAGGTTTTTAGTTTGAATTGCCAAATTCTTTTTAAGATATATATGATTCTCCTATATCCCATGTCCCAGTAATGTATCTAAACATCTTTTACCAAACCCCCGGCAGCAGCACTAAAAATGGTGTAAAAGGAAGCTTTTTAAATTATGTAAGTAGAAATGATTTTGTCGTGTTAACATGGTTGGTAGTCAGAATCAGAAGCCAATGGCCAGGGGTGGTGGTGCACAGCTGTGATCTCAGCACTCTGGCAGGTGAGGCTTGAGGTTCCCATGTTTGAACCCAGCCTGGGCAACTTGGTGTCCTAGTGAGAACAGGTGTCAAAATACAAGATAAACACGGGCAGGGGTCGGACAAGAAGGCAATAGAAAGACTGGAGAGCAGAGCGGGGAGTAAGAATGGGTAATAAAGGCCACAGAGATAGGCAAAACTATGCATACTGACATCTCCACCCAAATATGAAACTGGAGGGCAGAGCAAGGGCTGACAGCAGTATGTGTGTGAAAATGATCAAAGTATGTGCATATCCAATCTGCCAGAAAGAAACTGTTAATCTGTATAAACAATAAAAAACTAGAAAAAAGGAGTGAACATATTTGGGGTATAGCTAAGTGTGAAGGGCCAGTGTACATTGCCAAAAAACCCCTATAATTGATCATTTTTCAATATATCCAATAGATAGCATCTTTTTTTTCTTCTATTTTTGTTTTTTGAGACAGAGTCTCACTATGTAACCCAGGCTGGTTTGGAACACTCAAGTGATACTCCTGTCTCAGCCTCCAAAATGGTGAGATTATAGGTGTGTGCCACCACACCCAGCTTAGCATTTTATCTCTTGTAAATAGTATATAGATAATGTATCCTTTCCTTTACTTAGTTTTTATTAGTATTTCCCCCTAGAATTTGTATGAGCTCACCATAATCTTTTTTTTGGAACAAGGTCTCACTATGCAGTTCAGGCCAACCTTCAACTGATCCTCCTGCCTCAGCATCCCAAGTGCTGGGATTACAGGCATATGCCACCATGACTAGCCATTTTTCTCTTTTCTACCAAAATGAATGCTAAGTTAATATGGCATAAGCCAAAACGATCTCCAGTCCCACTCCAGATAACCAGCCAACCCAACAAACATGTTCTTGGCCTTCTCATGGACTTGTGGTAACTTCTTTTGTCATTTGTTTGTTGGTTTACTGCAGTACTAGGGACTGAAATCAAGGTCTTTTCCACAATACAAGCACTCTACCACTGTTGCTGTACCTTTATTTTGAGACAATATCTCATTAAATTTCCCAGACTTGTCTCAAATCTGGGATTCTCCTGCCTTTACCTCCTGAGTAACTGTGATTACAAGCCTGTGCCACCTTGCTGTCTTATTGTGTTTTTTTAAATATCCTTAATTCAGATCAGCTTCCCCATTTATCCTAAATTAAAAAAACAAAGATCATCATGTACACATTGGCTAGGTTTTTTCCCCCTACAGGACTAAGGGCTGAAACCAAGGCATTGCACATGGTTTCACTACTGATACTGAGCTACATCTCCTAGTTCTTTTTGAGACAGAATATTGCTAGATTGTTCCAGCTGGTCTCAAACATGCACTTTTCCTGCCTCAGCTGGAAGTGTTAGATAACAAAAGTAAAAATGTCATTAACATGTAATACTGAAGAACATAGAAATACACTTCCCTTAAGTTTGTTAAATGCTGTCCTGGCTGGGGGCCTGAAGAGGTGCTTTGGCAGGTAAGATTTCCAGGGAAAAGAATGCACTCAAGGCAGACATTAGTTCAAAAGCCACACAGCAGCAAGAGAGCAGCCTGTATCTTTACTGTTTAACCCGTATGCAGGTGGTTGTCTCATATTTGCATTTTTCCACATTGACTGAATTAGTTCATGTATAGCTAAGCCATCCTTAACTGTTTCCCTGTCCATGCCTGAGCCTGTGCTAGACAGTGGGTCATAGCTTCAAAGCTGGCTAGAGGTTTCGTTATCTGACCCCTGAGCTTTGAAGCTTGAAGCAGTCTGTCTGGCGTGGTGCCCCACAGGCATATAAAATAGTCAAATATAAATTTCTTCCTTCTTATGAAATATGGATGACCACTTCTGTGAAGAAGGGATGAAATGTTTCAACTGAAACTCAAATTCTGCCTTTATTTATTTATTTATTTATTTATTTATTCAAGCTACCTTTTACTGAATTTCTGCCTCTCTTAAGTCAGCCCAGGCTTGGGATGTGGCACAGTGTGAGGTTTAATCCTCAGTACTGTCAAGGAAAAAGCTGCAGGATGTCTGATGATTACTCATAGTGGTTTCCATCTGTTTAACCCATAGTGTCCTAAATTACTTTGCCTAGAGGTTTGTATTTAATTTTTGCCTCAACTTTAGCCAAATGGGCCTTGTTTCTTAATCTTAGGTAGCTAGATTCTTTTTATTTTCAAAGGGATTAAAACCTCAGGGGCCCAACTTGGGGTACACAAACACGAAGTACCAGCACAATTTCTTTGTTGCCTGCCTCTAAATAGAAGCTGGTGGTATTTGAGCAGGGCTCTCCTGGCATCCTGGAGGCTCATGTGTGGCCTTATGCACCATGTCAAGGACAGGTCCTCTACACCCATCTTCTGAAAGCAAAGTCCCAACAAGGATAGACATGATCTGCCTAGAAAATAGTCAACTGTTAAAATTACAATTTTCATTGGTGTGTAAGTAGAAAATAATGGAGCTCAGCCCTTCTTCACGACAAGTGCTGTGGAATACCAGCACTCACAGTGCAACTGTGCAGCAACGTGGAACCACTGTACCATAGGCCAGTTGTTCAGCCTTTGAGAACATTTACACATGTAACACTGTCCTACTCCTCAGGGGTGCTAAAGCTGCCACCACCATGTCTAAGGTTACATCTGAACGTTTTCTGTCTGGGGCTGAAGTCTTACTCAGTCATGGGGCTGAAGTCTCACTCAGTCATGGGCCCTGATACCAAAATGCAACAGGAAGTGGGCCAAACTTACTGTATTCTCATGTTTATGCTGGTTTAACACTGGCTGGCATTACCTTCCATACCTCCACTTTCCCTCAAACCACAATGCAATTAATATCCTAGCTAAGTTCTGTTGGGGTAACAAACAAGAAGCACCAAATATGCTAACCTTCACTTTGAAGACCATGTTTACTGAGTTAACATGTGTTAGACATTTATACGCCAGGCATTGTTCTAGAGACTTCTGCATGAGTCCATGAGGTTGTACTTTAATTAATTAGGTGTTTGGGTGATTTTGAGACAAGGTATTGCTATGTAGTCCATGCTGGCTTCAAACTCAGTGATTTTCCTGCCTCAGCCTCTGAAATGCTGGGATTGTGTTTAACCCCTTACCTGGTTTCTGAAGTTGTATTTTAAACTTTAGTCTCTCCATCTATAAAATGGGAAAGTGGAGAGACTTACAAACAGCAGAGAGAATGTAAGCAGCTTGGCTTCAGACACTGCTGTCTTCTTGCTGCTGTGGTCCCTAGCTCCTTCGGTGTCTAGGCAAACAGCTGAAGGTTGACAAATGCTATCACAGCAGTAAGTGAACAGTCATGATGGCCAAGGAGACCACTTGGCCATTGGAATCCAGCCTCAACTATTCATCAGTGGTGTGGCTTTGTGGGAATTTAAATGATCTGCTTTGGTTTTTGTATTTGTAAAGTACAGGTGATCAGAGAAACTAAGCTTATGAGGGAGCAGAAATCACTGCGTGGCACATGGCATAAACATTATCCTTAGCCCATAGTGAAAACCTCCCCTAGTTGTTTCCCTCACTGAGAATGCCTGGAATTTGGCTGTGCAGTCTTGCCTCAATGGTAGGAATACAAAGTGTAAAGATGGTTTACTAACACACTTCACATGTACTTATAAAGGACTGAGAAGCCAGGTCATTTTCCTGATGATGCTCCTCAGTCAGCTCAATGTCAGTGGTTCTCAGATGGGCGCAGCGGGAAATAAATGGCAGGAGGATGAGAGGCCATGGAGCATCCTGGTCATCGCTCGTGGCCATGCCCTGGCCAAGAGCAAGTTGCTACACTGTGTACTTGAGGAAGACTGCCTTGTGAGGGTTAGTGTTTTTTTTTTTTTTAACATGTAAGATTTGTGTGCAAACAAATGTGCTACTTGGGAAAATGATGGCCTTCAGTGCACAGGATCTTCTTGCCTCAAGCTCCATAAACTCCTGACTGTAGCCAGCAGTTCTGAAAGTTGATATTTTGACTGATTGAGGGGTGGAGATAAACTTACAAACCTTACCTACAAAGGGCAGATTAATTAAATTTCGGGTGTTTACTGGGTACGTGAATTAGGTTAGCTGTAGAGGACAAAATGCCCTATCTGGCAGGAAGCCTGCTCTTGTGAAAGAGACAAATCCCATGACAGTGACACTTAAGAGAACGTGTAAACCATGTTTACCTGAACTAGCCATCTCAACTTTCCTAATCCTGGAATATATTTGTTTTCTTTTTTTGAGACAGGGTCTTGCTATGTGGTTCAGGCTCTCCTTGAACTCAAAGTAATCCTCCTGCTTCAGCCTCTTTGCAGTGCTGGGGTTACAGGCATGCACCGCCACAACTGGCCAGAGTATATTTTTCAAGGACACTAAAGTTTAAGATTGATAAAATGTTGTGGTCTACAAAGGGCTGCCTCAAACATCGGCTCATGTTAGCTTAACAACTGGATGGGAAGGTTTGTTTTATATATAAGGAAATTATCTCAGAGGCTGGGTAATTTCCCAGTTATTTAAAAGCCAGTTAGTGGGAGAGGTGGCATTTAAACTGTATTTGATCACAAAGTCAGTCCTTTCTGCAATGCACCAGCCATAGCTTTCTACCTCAGCCACCAAGGTCAGGAATAGTGCTTTTTCTCTAAAGTGGTTATTATAGACTGCAGAAAGGTAAGCTAAGCTTTGCCTCAGAGGCAAGGGTTATCAAGTGGAGTCTGGTGCTACAAATTTGGGTTTTGATTATTAACTGTGGGGATAATTACGATAGTCTTAAAATTTTTTTTTGTTCTTTTCTTTCTTCATTGTTTATATATGAATGTGAAAGTGGTTCCTAACCTCCCTGTGAGTGTGGTTCTGTTTTGTTCTTCCTTTTATCTCTTCTCTCTTTTCCTTCAGGCTTCATACCAGTTTCTCCAAGTTGGCATAATCCCCATTTATCCTCCAACCTTCTAATCTTTCTCTTCTTACTTCTCTATTTTCTCCTTAATTCATTTTAAGTTTTAACCCTCAGAATAAAATTGACACATTACGGACTTACATACTGCATATTCTTAAAATTTTGATGCTGGGGATATAGTTCAGTGGGAAAGCCCCTGTGGGGTTCATTCTCCAGCATTAAAAAAATGACTAAATTGATGGACTCTCCTCATTTAACACCCACTTAGAAATGCTGGTGATGCTTGGTTGTAGAGAAAGGAACATAGGAACACGGGAAACACAAGCTCTTTTCCCAGGGCTGCCAGCTGATTAATTTAGGTAACTGCCGATTTCTTGGACCTCTTTTTTCTATCAATGAAATGAGGAAATGATATGTGGGAATATCCCTGCTGCCCTTTTGCATCTCAGTCATTTTTCTGTGACTGACTATGACCCCTGCGGTGTCCATTTCCTCTTGGGCAGTAGGGTTTCCTGATCCCCAGGGACCGCGGAAGGTGTCCCTTCTGTGCAGATGCTGTGCTTGTAGGTATGGTTTATAGAGTGTAATGGAAAAAAGTGAGGAGCTTTGCTACCTGGAGCGCTGGATGCAGAGTGGAGGGCCTGGTCTGGGTTTTGAGGCTGGGGCTTGTGTTTGCTCTCTATTTGTTACACTTTACTTTCTCTAAAAGAAGGTGTTTCTGCAAGGCAAAACTGTCTGTAATGCTAGAGCAAGTTCTTGTTAAGTCCTTTTTAAACTTTTAAAACTTTAAGTTAGTTTATTAGGATATGTTTATTAGCATATGTTTTAGTGTATGTGCTGCCAAAGTGAGCATATTATTAGTATATGTTTGCAATGCAAAATAAATACATTCATGGAGAGAATTGATACATCTAGATTACATACACCTATATATTCTCTATATAATTATATATATGATCTTGGTCTCTTTCCCTTTCTCTTGCCTCCCCCTATCTCCCCCATCCCCAGTCCTTTACTTATTCCTTTTTAATCCTCTGCTTGGTTTGTTTTCTACAAAACCAGTCTCTTTGGAAAATGAACCTTTAGCACAGTGACTCAACCTTCCAGAGACTTAAAAGGGTTTTTTTCTTACCCCAAAGGTGTAAACTTTCTCTTATCTGTCTATGCCTCACCCTTTCCCACCCTATATCTTTCAGGGTGGAGAACTACAAATAGTAAACTCTTGGGCCATGAGTAATTTGTTGCCCTTCTCAAAAAACAAGTAAAAGGACTTCCTCTTCAATTTTTGAAGTTCTTTTGGGTTTTGTTTCATTTTTTGAGTTCTTGCCATGTAGTTCAGGTTGGCCTCAAACTCTCAGTGATTCATCCACCTCAGCCTCCCAAGTGCGAGTGCTGGGATTACAGATGTGCACCACCTTAGGAGGCTAATATTTTAAAATCTGACGTGTAATTCATATAATGTAAATTTAACCACTTTAAAGTGAACAGTTCAGTGGTACATTGTCTGCATTGTAAATATACTACCACCTCTATTTAAAATATTTATCCATGGTCCGAAATAAAACCCAGCATTAGCTGGGCTTATCTGCACATGTCTGTCATCCCAGCACCCTGGCTGGCTGAGGCAGGAAAGCTGCAAATTCAAGAGCAGCCTGGGCAATTTAGTGAATTAGTGAGGCCCTGTCTAAAATAACAATTAAAAACTAGCTGGGGGAGGGCAGGGATATGACTCCTTGGCACAGTGCCTGCCTAGCAAGCATAAGGTCGAGTTCACTGGGAAAAAAAAAACTGGCTGGGGATATAGTTCATTGAGAGACCCTGAGTTCAGTACACAGTAGTGAAGGAACTGTAACAAAATACAGACCCTCATTCACAACCCCTCCACATTCCCCTCTTCCCCACAATCCCTGGAAATCACAGCGGTCTTGGTTTTCTCCATGTATTTACCTAATTTAGGTATCTCATATAAATGGGATCATGTCTCTTGTATCTGACTTTTTTCACTTAGCATGTTTTTGGGGTTCATACCCGTCTGCATTTGTCTATATTCCTTTTTTATGGCTAATATTGAAGGAATACACTACAAATTTTTATTCATTTTATGTGATTTTATGTGTTGAGCTAGGCACTTAGGACATTTCTGCTCTCTGGTTACTATGAATAGAGCTGCAATGAAAATTTATTATACTTGCTTGGGTGCCATCAGCTTTCTGGCCTCTGGGCAGGAGTAGAAGGGTCAGAAGGGTCCGATCCTGCAGTAACTCTGACTTCTTGATGAGCCACCTAACTCCTTTTTCACATTCTGAACCATTTCACATTTTCACCAGCATTGTGCATGTCCTTGGCTATCATTTTCTTTCTTAAATAAAAGTATATGCTTAATAGCTCACCTTTGATTCTGAATTCTGTCCCTTCTCACAAATCCCTTGATCTGCCTCGGTATTTCCCCTATTCTATCCTGCTAAGATTAAATCAGATAGCCAGATAACCACTTCTCAGATGATGCAATTTTGTAGTTCTATTCTTTTCTTTTCTTTGATGCAGTACTGAGGAGTAAACCCAGTCTTTGCAGTGAGCCCTGTCCACAGCTCTTTTTAAATTTTGAGATAGGTCTTCACTAATCACTAAATTGCTTAGGCTGGGTTTGAATTTGTAATCTTTTTGCCTCAGGGTCCCAGAGTTCTGGGATTATAGGCCTGCATCACCACACCTGGTTTTTGGAAAAATGTTAATCAACTTTAGCTGTTTTCCATATTTACTCATGCTAGAAGTTTTTACAGTCCCCTTGTTAACCTCCTTCCTTATTTACTTCTTGCCCTAAAAATGCCAGATAATCATTTCTTGATCAGTGTAGACAATTTGCCAGTCCACAGTGCTCAGCACAACCTGCCAACACTTCTGAAGGCAGAGAGAATAGTGTTGATGGTGCTGAGAGACAAGGAGGGACTGATAATATCTCAAGGATGGAGACTGTCTCATGTTTCTATCCTTGTAACTCCTAGACAGGTATGCTAAAAATCCCTTAAAAGCCAAGACTATAGGATGACAATGGTAGTTTTTTTTTTCCCTCGAATTCATTCTCATACACTAAAATTTAAAGTTCTAGAATAGTTGTACATTTTCTAAATCTTCTAGTATTAGGGAATCAAGATGTTAACTAGAAATGAGTGAATCACAGAGTTGTTTTGCTGGAGCCCACAGGTGCTGAAGTCACTCTGAGGTTATGTGTGTAGCACATTTAGTCATAACATCTCATATTTCAAATTTCTTGTGAGAACTATGCTGGACATAGTGATTCACACCTGTAATTCTAGCACTCAGGAGACTGAGACAGGCTGATTGCTGTTTCAAACCAGTGTACCCTGTCTCAAAAAATGAAACAAAAAAAGTAAGCACAGTGTGGCTAAACATAATATCCACAGAGTGAGTACTAAAAAACTCTGGGTCTATGTTTTGTGGAAAAATGGTTTAGTAGCCAGGTACGGCTAAAGAGACATCATCACATTAAAAGTGATTGGAGAGAGCTGGAGGTATTAGTTCAGTAGTAGAGCATATGTGAAGCATTGGGTTTGATCTCTAGCACTGTCAAAAAATAAAAAGTACCTAGAGATAACACAATGAAATTTAGTGTTATCGAAATTTTGGTATTGTTTTGGTATTTTAAAGATTATGTAAATTTGGATTTCTTTATAGGTGCCAAAGAACGTTCTGAGATCTATGAAGCATTTGAAAACATCTACCCTATTCTAAAAAGTTTTAAAAAAGGCTGAGCATATAATTCAACATTTTGCTGTTTTGAATGTGTGTATAAGTTCAGCACAAAACAGCTGGATTCTTTTGGCTTTATTTTTAGATGTCCAAGTACGTTTTGACTTATATGATGATTCTATGTGAGTAACTGTGTCTAAGAAATGAAAACAATTTCTTACTCAAAATAACTCCTGTATGTTTTAAAAATTGAAGAAAAATTCAGAATGAGAAATTTGGGGCCTTGTTAGAATATTATATAGCATTATTAAAAATGAATGCTGTTTTTGTTAAATGCATAACATTATCTTGTGTTTGCTGAAAATACACAGCAACATATAGAAACTTCAAATAATTGAATAAACTAGAAATTATGTATAATATTATATAGCAAAATACAAATTACTGTCTGTTTTGCCTTTTAAAATATTGAAATAGCTGGACATGGTGGGGCACACGTGTGGTACCAGCACTCTGGGAGGCTGAGGCAAGAGGATTCCAAGTTTGAGCCCAGCCTGAGTGGCTCTGTCTCAAAATAAAAGTTAAAAAAAAATGTAGCTCAAAGCGAAGACCCTGAGTTCAATTCCCAGCTGGAAAATAAAAGATGGCAGAGATGATCCTAATAGGCAGCATACACTGTGGGATCTGTGTGAGGAACATGTATTTAACACTTGGAAACCATAAACTTACAGCAGCCATTCAGGTTCGGTAATCTATTTTGCAAGAAATACAAAGTTTTGCTTTTTGCTTACTCTCATAGTCCCATGTAATCAACCTTGGTAAGACTCAGGGGATGGAGAGGTGCAGAGGTGAAGGTGGTATGATCACCTGCATCTGAGGGTGGGACGAGATGTTTCAGGGAGGGGAGGCTCACAGGTCTCCAGGGACTCCTGGCCCAGGGGAGACACTAATGTGCCCCACCAGGGCGCTTTCACAACATCATTCAGCTAAGACACGAGGCAGCCCTGCGCCTTTGGGTATGGGCCGCGGGAGAGGAGTGGACTGGGCAGCCGTCAAAGGTCAGCTTCTGTAGAAGTCCTTGAGGATTGGTGTACACGATTAGATGTAAGACTCACGCACCTTTCTTCTTGTACGTAGTTCAGAGAATGGTCAGGCACCACCTCACCCAGCCCGACCTCCCGGAACCTGAAGGTGAAGCCCCATCGTCTTCGTTCCTCCCTCTTCCCCTTTCTCCTCCTCCACCAGGGTACAGCCCAGAGGCGGGGACGGGGGTTGGCCGGTTTAGGGATCGATTTACAAACACAGCAGAACCTCGGTTCAGGCTGTTTGGTTATTGCTGGCAGAAGTAGCTGGTGGGAGGTACCTACCTCCCGGCAGTGCCGCGGTAACACACCTGATAGTAGAGGAGTGCACAGGCGGAGGGAGGAGTGGGCTCGGGATAGGCAGAGGTGCCACAGGGCAGCGGGACCCAGGACACCGCTTTGTGTCGTGTACCTTACCCAACAAATAAAAGGGTCCTCAACGAATTAAATTCCCTTTCTTCCCATCCCGCTCGTACTGCACCCTACGGCTTACTTCCGCTAATCCCTGCGGAAGCCCGAGGAGCCTTGAGCACAGCAGCGGCGGTAGCCTTGCGGGCCTGGGGGTCGCGGGAAGCCCTGCCCATGCCCCGCCTCTTGCCTCGGCCCCGCCTCCCGCCTTGGCCCCGCCCGCGCCCAGGGTGCACCTGGTTGAAAACAAAATCCCACGTGACTGACCCTGCGCTGCGACCGTCATGGCGTCTCCCAGTGGGAAGGGAGCTCTGGCGCCCGACATTTCTGGCTGTGGGCCCCGGCCACTGGCCCGGGACCTGGAGGACTCCGTGGACGATGCCGAAGGGCTGTACGTGGCGGTCGAGCGGTGTCCGCTGTGCAATACCACCCGCCGGCGGCTGACCTGCGCCAAGTGCGTTCAGAGCGGCGATTTCGTTTACTTCGACGGCCGCGACCGGGAGAGGTACGGCGGCTCCCGCGGGCCTATTGTTTCTTCTCTTCCCGCCTGGTGCCAAAGCCTGAAGCTTGGGGACTCCCTGTCGTGATTCCTGAGCCCAAACTGGGCTGCGTCGGCGCCTTGCTGCCTGTGCACGGGTTTGGGATGGGGGTTCCAGTTGGGAGAAGGTGCTATTTTCCCCCTTATCCACCTAAGAGGAGTTCTAGTGTACCAGAGAAAAAGGACTAGATGCTGACTCCAGAGAAGTCTTTCCCTGTTAATGTTTATAGTTCAGTTCTTAGTTCTGTGTTGTGGTCTCATTGGAAGCTGGGTTTAAGCTGTTTTTTGTTATGTTTGTTTGGTTTGAGAGGGGGTTCGCTATGCAGTTTGGACTGGCCTTAAACTCACTTTGTAGCCCAGGCTGGCCTTGAACTCAGAGATCTTCCTGCCTCAGCCTCGCTATTGCTGGGATTAGAGGCATGTGCCATTATACTAGACAACCCATCTGTTTTCGAAAACACAATCAGAATGATTCTCTAGGGAGTAGGAGAGACTCCAGTAGTGATTAGCTAAGAGGGATTTGGCCCTTCGCAGACTTCATCTCAGTTAGACCTTGTTCTAAAATGTGATCATTAATTTGTGACCTAGGACTAGCTGCTTAGTTCCTTTTCCCTTGTCTGCTTCAAAAGATTATGTTTGAATGCTTATTTGGGAAGTGTCTTGGCTTTGTTTAAAAATTCGGACAGCGAGCTATATTTCCTTAGTTAAGAGAATTGTATTTAGGAATGTGTTTTGGACTTCAGTTTCTAACAAGCTCTCCCTGTGTGGCCCCATCTAAACCATGAATCTTCTGCCTCAGGCTTCCTAGTCGTAGGATCGCAAAAGAATTGAAAAAGAAACTAGTGATTAGTTGCAGACTGCCCTGTTTCAACAGTTGAGTTTCTTTGTTTATCGTGGTACTTACTGGATTGAACCCAGCGTTTTAGCTCAGCGATATACCCACCCCTAGTAAGTGTAGGGGTTCAAATAAAAATCCAGACAGTTTGGATTCAAGTACTCATGCCTTTAACTCCTGCACTGCACAGACTATAGATTTGGGGATGATTTAATAATTCTGTGATCATAAAGAATGTTCTTTTTCTTTTTGGAAATTTGTATAGCACGCTCTTTAGTTCATTGCTTTGCTTCATTAATGGGCCTAATGACTTCAGGAATTGCTGTTATAATATAAAAATCAAGCCAGGTTGTTTCATTATAAGAACCTAGGTATGGAATAGAAGTGTCTAACTGATAAGAATTTATCCAGGATTAGGTTCTAGTTCCACCATTTGCACTTTTTCCTAGGTTTGTTTATTTATTCTGAGGTAGGGTCTTGCTGTGTGGCCCAAACTGGCCCCAAACTCCTGCTTTGCCTCCTGAATGTTAGGATTATAGGCATGTGCCACCACCAGGCTTGTTAATTCCTTTCTTAAACCACTATATCTAATCTCATTAACAAATCCTATCCACTCTTTCAAACCTGATTCTTTCACCATCCGTGTTCTGATCCCCCATCAGATTATTGCTCCATTGCTCTCTGCTTTCACTCTTGCTTTCTGTTAGTGTAATTCTCTATTGTCATCAGGCTAACACCTCTCTTTCATTCTTTGGTTCAGGTCTTCCAGTGCTTTTCCACCTTACTCAAAGCAAAAGCCAAACTTCTAATCAGGTTCTGTATAATATGTTCCTTTTCCTATCTAATCTCATGTTTTCTCCCCTTCCTGCTCTGCTACATCAACTTGGCTCTTTGTCAGTCCAAGAACACTCTTGTTTTAGGGCCTTTGCAGACATTTTGACAATGACAAGGACTCTTCTAGGTTCAGGTGCCTCCTTTGCTCTTGTTAGACCTTTGCTTATACATTACAGAAACTTTTCAAATTTTCATTTAAAATAGTAACCGTCCTACTTAAATTGCTTTATATTATCCCTAGCCATTTACCACTGTCTGGCTTACAGATTAGTTTGTTGAACTACTGACTGCAGTGATACAAACTCCAAGAACAGACTTGGTTTTGTACACTGTTGTATCCTAACATAGTAGAAGCTCAAAGATTTATGGAATGATTGAATGAATCTATGTGTCCTTCACAAACTGAACTATTTCAATGTCATTCATCATGATTCAGTTGGTATTAAAGGGAGAAACCTGAGAGTTACCTTCAATTTTTCTTTTTATTTTCTGCATATAAATCATCATCCAGTCTAATTCAGTCTGACACCAAAATATAATTTTTTTTTTTTTTTTTGCAGTACCGGGGATCAAACGCATGACCTTGCCCTTGCCAGGCAGGCGCTTATGCCACTGAGCTAAATCCCCAGCCCCAAAATATAATTTGAATGTATCTACTTCTAATGCAGGCCAACACCATTTCAGTCTGACTTCTTAGTGATCTCCTTTCTTTTACTCAGATACTCTTTCTGCTGCCTTTGTCCTCCGTGGAGCAACCTCAGTAGAAATGTAAATCAGAAACCAAGCTTTGTGTTATGAGCCTATAATCTCAGAGAGATTGAGAGATTGGGAGATTGAGGCAGAAGAATCAAATTTGGAGCCCAGGTCAGGTAACTTTGTAAGACCATGTCCCAGAATAAAAGGGGCTGGAGATGTAGCTTTGTGTAGACACCCTGGATACAATCCTCAGTGCTGAAACAACCACAACAACAAAAACCAACCAACCAACCAACCAAAAAGTAAGCTTTGAATTCATGCTGCAGTGACTTGAATCCAAGTTTCACAACTTGCTATTGTGATTTTGAAATAAGTTTCTTAACCTCTTATGCTTATGTCATTTTGGAAATGGCAGGGTTCTGGCTTCAGAGGTTTCTGGTAGTGCTTACATAAGAGTATATAAGAGTAGGCATTTAAAGTGCTTTGCCGGGTGTCCCGCATATATTAAGTATTCAAAAAATAAACTCATGCCATCGTTGCTGATTATCATTATCCTTACCTCAAATCCTTAAACACAGGCAGTGTTTCACCATTGAACCTTTCTTGTTTGCTTTGCCTGGATCACTTTTCCTTTTGATGGGCACCTTTATCATTCACATGTGAACTTGAATGTCACTTCCTCAGTGAGGCCTTCCCTGATCTTCCTCACTAAAGTATATTCCTACCTTCATTATTTGCTGTCACAGTGCTCAATTTATTTCTGTCATGGTGTTAGGCATGATGTGTAATGTTATTATTATAGGAAAATATTCACATCCAGAATAGAGCTGGCTTATGGCTTTGTTCTGTCATAACACCAGCTCAGCAGCAGGGCAGAAGGTAGCATCTAGCAATATTGTTGAAGGAGTAGCCAAGGCAGTGGCTTTTAAAACTTACATAAAAATTCTGTGAGAAATTTGAGCATTGAGGTGACTTTTCAGAAGAGAGATATGTTATTATGGATTTCTTTCCTGACCAAGCAGAAAAGTGAAAAACAAAGACCTGAATCATTCGCAATTTAGAAATAAAAAAGAAATCTTGGGATTTGGTTTAGGGATAAAAGGACTATACAGTGGTATGCTCAGTCACCCTTACTCACCAATCTGTTCGTTTTCTGAGCTGTGTGCACCTACAAGAAGGGGTTTGTCAGAACCAGGGATGTAGTTAAGTGGTAGCGAACTTGCTCAGCGTGCCTGAGGCCCTGAGTTCAGTGCCCAGTGCCTGGGGTGGTGGTGGTAGTTTTTGTTTATTTTTGGAACATCATTGGGCCCAGTGTCTAGGACAGTGAAAGATTCATGGGACACAGCCCCATGTCCTAATGGCCAAAATACTTTTTAATGGGCTCTCATTGGGTACTGTTACATGTGGAGGTTATTCTGGCAGGTTACAGAAGAGAAAGGCTGTTCTCTGTGCTGAGGAATTACATTGGCTGAATTCATGGGCCAAAGGTTGATTGTTAGCTCTGCTGCTGTCTTTATCATTTATGAAAAATATTGTATTCTGTGCGCTTTCATACTTTTTGCTTTTAACTTGTTGAAAAGACTCTCACTGTGGGAAGCATTTTCATTTTTTAACTTGTTTGCCTTTTAAGGGATGAAGAACAGGAATGGTACTAAGCAATACTCTGAGAATAAGCTGTGGACCTAGTACTCATTGTGGGACAGTTTAAAATTACAAGCCTCTTAAAGTAATATAATTTTGTGTATTATACATTTATCGAACACCAAGATGGCACTATTATGCAATATAAAGCTGACAAATTGAGTAATCTTACCACTCAAAAGTGGAAATTGGTTATCAGGTGGAGGACTGGGGCTGGGAACATGTTCTAAGGAAACCCAGAGAAATACAGCTACTGGTGTAGGAGCCAGTAATTTTTCAAGTGTAGAAGAAAAGACACGTTTTGCGTTTATATGAATACATGTTCAGGAATGATACTGTGTTGTAACTTTAAAAATACGTGATTGTAATTTTCCACAAAACTGAAATACAGGCCCTTAACCACACTGAAAAATGGTGGGGGATTTAGGTAGATCCTCTGGGGAGGGCTCAAGAAATATCCTTTAAATATTTGTTTCCCTTCCCGAATCTTTGGTTTTCAGGCAGTGGCCTGTGAAAACTGTCTAGAGAGTTCAGTTCTCTAAGCTGTGCTCCGAAGAACAAAAGCCCCATGGGAGGCCAGATGCACCCCATCTTTAGGAAGAGTCTGTCAGCCTCAATACTGTTTCATTATGTGTTCTGGAAGGGTCTTAGCAGCACCCATTCATGCAGCTTATTAGTGGCATTGCCACCAATGGATATGGATATGCTAAGAAAATAGAGCTTTTTCAGTCAGCATCTTTGGAGCACTCTTTCTATTTACTTTGTAGAATTTATAAAAGGTTTTCAGTAGAGTGTCGTCCTTTTCTACTACAACCCATTGAGTCAGAAATCTTTTTTGAAGATGAGGAAACTAAAGCTCAGTGTTGTTGAGATTGACTTACTCCTAGGCTATGTTAAGTTCATTTTCATATCTGAGTATGTTTTTAGAGTGTATGTGGGGGGAGGCATGAGAAGTGTTCTCTATCCTCTGCATCACCCATTTTGTTTTAGATTGTGTTGTCTTGGAGGGTCACATGCTCTGTTGAGATTTGTCTGGGCAGGAGCTGTTTTGGTGTGAAGATGAGATGCTTGCTGCAAGCTCAGTGCTTACCTGAGTGTGCCCTATAAGGGATTGGCACATCACGGGGGCCCAGCTTGCTTTTGGAAACTGCCAGAAAGGAGCAGAATGCTTTGGAGATCAGATTTTGGGAGAGGTATTGTGAAATTTTAATGATTTTTTTTTTAAGTTTGATCACTTTTTTTTAAAAAAAAAATTTATTTAAAGAGAAAAAAGCAAAACAGGAAAAAGTGAAGAAACAATACAGAATAAAAAAAACCAGAAATCACTAGTTGATAAATTACATATTGTCTTCTTAGATATAGTTGTTCAAGTTACAAAATTAAAGCATACAAAGTGGGCATTCAAACAGTAAGGCTGCAAACAGTTCTGTTCCCAACAAAAACTTAGCAACATGGTTATCAATCCTACACATTTAGGCATACATGCAGTTATATCCTTTAGAGCGCTTTCTTTTCCTCCTTTTATTATTTATTTATTGTAATTTTTTTTTTATTTTGAAGATAGCGAAAAAGAACAGAACAAGACGGAACAAAGCCAATTGAGACAGTGCAGTGAAACTGGTACAGAAACCCTCAACAGGTTATTGGCATAACAGTAATAGGAACCATAGTATATCCTGTTATCTTCACAACAGTTGTTCTTTCAATCAGATATAGCCAAATCAAAGGAAATACAGGACATTCTAGAACTTATCAAAACAGAATATTGAATAGAGCAATACCATTAATCAGAACAAAGCAAAACAGTGATAACAATATTTGCCTTCAAAGAGATGGTAAAAGGAAATCCCCTTATTTGCTATGCATATAGTCAGCCTCTTAAGAGATGCTCAGATCTCTAGCTCCCACTTGCTAACGTGTGTGTGTGTGTGTGTGTGTGTGTGTGTGTGTGTGAGCACACCGAATCAAGTGCGCTGGTAGGCTCGTGGGAGCCGCTGAGTGAGTCTTCTCCTGCCTCATGCCAGGGGTGCTTACCAAGAGGGTGGGCAAAAATTGCCTTTCTGTGCTGCCTCCTGGGTCCCTCCATGGTTGGAGCCCTGGAGCTGCTAGTTCTCCTCCCAGCTCAGGCCAGGGGCCAGGTTGATCACTTTTAGAACCAGCTGAAAGTCTCAAGCACTAGTTTAATTTTTTTTTTTTTGACAAGATCTCATTGCCTTAAGAAATCGAAGATCTTCAGATGCTGTGTGAAATTGTGTATTATCTTTATGGATGTAATCCTCAAAAGGGGAAACATGAAGAATTTTAGTTGAATGGTATCTTTTTCTGATCATTGACATATATATGTTATAGTTTGTATAGACATTTTCCAAAGCTTCATATGATCAGGGCTTTTTCAGAGGTGGCTGAATCTAGAGTGTGTGATGCTGGGATAAAGGGTGTGTCATTAGTAAATCAGCCTGTTAATGGGTTTGGCTTAGTTCTGGCTGGGATTAAGGGTGTGGGTGCTATACCCACTCTAGGGCAGATAGGCTGTATACAATTTAAGGGACAGAAAGTGGTCTTCCTAGTTGCTTTTGCTATCTTGTGAGCTCTAGGAAGTGTTATCTGCCCTCTGCATCACCTCTCTGCCATGGGTCACCCTGTCTTGGAGCCAGCTCTATAAACTGTGAGTTAAATAAACCTTTTCCCCTTTAACTTTGGGTGTTGCTTGGGGGATTTTGTTTTAGCAATGAGAAAACAAACTAAGACGTGATTATTATAGAAAACTTTTAAAGTACAGAAGAGCATTACAATGTCTTATTATATATTTCTTCAGTTATATATTGTTTCTATGCGTGTATGTGAAAATACATATTTGGAAGGATACATATGTATATAATCTGTTATTTTTTAAAACCCGTGTAATAAAGACATATTTTTGCCTATAAAATACTTTAGTGTCCTTCACAGCAGTATACTATCATTTAATTAGTCCTGTTATATATTAAAGTTGTTTCTAGTTTGCTGTTATGACTGATTTTGTGATTAGCACCTTCAAATCCTAGCTTTTCTTCATCTCTCATCCAGTTTCCTTGATTCTTTGAAATGCAGTAACAGATCAGAGGTTTTGAATATTTTTTTAAGGTTATTAATATTTACGCTCCTTAAAATATATTACTGTGTAGCTGCTATTTATTCCTAGCTCAGAATGAATGATACAGATTGCTAATAGAATACATGCTTTGGTGCTATTCTTTTAGTGATGTGGGATGATTTTGTGACTGGATTGGCCTCTGGTTAGGTCCACATTGATTGTAGTTGGGAACAGTGGAGTCCTGAGACTTGCACTCTTTGGTGGGAGTTGCACTCCCGGCTGCCTTTTTTTTTTTTTAACAGTCTTGCTGTGTAGTGCAGGCTGGCCTTGAACTCGCTTATTGCAGGCTGACAATCTTCCTGCCTCAGCCTCTTGCATGCTGGGATTACAGGTGTGCACCACCACGCCCAATTTTTAACCACTGCCTTTTTAGCAGCATGCTGTCATCTGTCCTGGTTGGTGTGTTGAAACACTTCTGTAGGACAAAGAACTTTGTGCATAGCAGAATTTCTTCTGCCTATAATCCAGTACTCCTTTTCATAACAGGGCCAGGTGTAATTCATCCTCCTGCATAGGTGTCAGTCCCAGAAAAGTCACAAAAGTACGTAAGAATTTAGGAGACAACAAAATTTAAGGGAGTAAAATTTGATTTGGGAGGGGGCCAAATTATGTAACTGTAGAGGAGTTATTAAATAATATGGAATATTTTTGAACTGGAAGAGACAATACTGGAAATAATGTTGTAAAATCATACATAGAACAGGTTCACTTTCAGATTTCTTCCAGAAAAGAACACAAAAACAGGTCATTAGGGTATACATCAGGAAAGTCTATTGATTAGAAATATAAGTAGTAAGAAAACAGATTGAGAAAAAAATAATTTTAAGATGAATGAAAGGACAGTGACTAATTTCCCTGCTAAATAATCCTTAAAAAAAAAAAACTGGGTTAAGGGCATTTGTAAGAAAAATAATGAAAGAAAATTAAGTAGCAATAAGATATGAAAAGATATTCAACCTTTATAAGAGTGAAATAAAGGCAATCAGATACGAGGCTGGGCATGGTGGCATATGTCTGTAATCCCAGCACTTGAGAGGCTGAGGCAGGAGGATCACAGTGAGTTAGGGACCAGTGTGGGCTGCATGGTGGTTCAAGGTCAATCTGAACTACATAGTGAGACCTTGTCTCAAAAGAAAAAAAAAAAAGGAAGAAACTATTTTAAGGGCTAGAGTCAGAGGCCAATCAGATTATCAGAGACTATAAAGAAATGTTCAGTGTGGGAGTATGTCTGAAGATGGATTCTGCTAACCAGTGTTGGGAAGATTATAAATTATATTAAATATTTTAGAGGAAATTTGAAGATAAATACAGTTTCTGCATTAAATATTCTTTGACCTAGCATTTTATTTATGAGAATGTCTCATAGAGAAGCTTAAAAGCTTGTAGATGTGTATATACTACGATGTTCTTTAAATTATTCCTGATAACAGTGAACATTTAGGAACGACAGCAGTATTTATTGGTAACTTATTGGTTTATGTAGTAACTTTTGTGATGTCTAGTCAATCAAATGCTGTTTACTTCTCAAAGAATGAGATAGATCCATGTGTTCTGATGTGCAAAAAAAAGGGAAGAAGCAGCTTTTTTGTGGGCTGGGCATATAGTTCAGTGACTCAGTGCCATTGGCAAGTGCGAAATTATGAGTTTGATTCCTGGGACTGAAAAAAAAATTAATCAGAAGATGCTTTTTGGGACAAATGGGACTTGAAAAACAGTATATAAAATGTGAATCCAGCTCCCTGCATTCATTACCCCATTGAAGGGGAAAGAGGTTAAATTCAATCAGGTGGAATGTGAGAACTCTACTTTCTTGGCCTCTCTGTTGGGAAAGCAGGTGTGGCTTTGGCAGTACAGAGGGGTGATGTACACTGAGAGTTGCCACATTCTGCTATCTCCTGCTCTTCAGTTTTGCTAGCACCACCTAGTTTTAATTTCCTTCACAAGGGACAGCATGACTCACGAAATAATTTGATCCTGTAGGAATTGCTAGCTTTTTTATTTTCCCTGCTGTTACCCATTTATTGGTTTTGAAGGGGTTTTCCTGTTTGTTGCTATTGTTTTTGTAGAGCAAACACGAGGGTCAGCTAGCTCAGTGTGAAGCTGAATTGAGTTGACTGCCATATTTCAGTAGAGTAGCAGTTTTCTAGTAGCTTTTTTTTTTTTTTTTTTGTGTTTTTGAGACAGGGTCTCAATATACAGTTCAGACTGGCCTTGAGCTCACTTTGTAGCCCAGGCTGGTCTCCAACTCACAATGATCCTCCTGCCTCAGCCTCCCGAGTGCTGGGATTACAGGCATGAGCCACCATGCCCAGCTTTTTAGTAGCTTTTAAAAAACTTTTTTAAGCCCCTGAGAAGAAAATTTGTCCTCCATATCAAGTCTTTGCATAGCTTGATAGTCTTGTGAGTTTATCATTTCCTTCAGATTATGAGAACATAAATCATATTTTCTCAGTGAGATTGAAGTAAGTGCCACTTTAGCTTTTTTCTTTCTCTTTTTTGATTTTGTGGGGCATAGTTTTGCTATGTAGTCCAGGTTGGCCTTGAAACCACAATACTCCTCTTGCCTCAGCCTCCCAAATGGCTAGGATTACAGGTGTGCACCACCTTGCCCAGCAGCTTTTTACTTTTGTTTGTTTGTTTTGAGACTGTGTCTCACTTTGTAGCCGAGGCTGGCCTTGAACTCACAGCAATCCTCCTGCCACTGCCTCTGAAGTGTTGGGATTACAGGCTTGCACTGCCCTGCCCAGCATTAGTTTCTCTGATACAAGGAAATGGAAGCATATAACAAATAACCCTAGCACTCAGGAGGCCAAGATAGGAGGACAGATGTAGGTTCAAAGCTAGCCCGAGTTACAGAATGAGTTCAAGGTTAGCCTAGACTGTGTCACAAAACGCTGTTTCAGAAAACCAAAAATGAAACTCAACACAAAAGGTGATATGTCCGTGAATACACTGTCAGCTGTGAAAGAATATATAGTTACATTTCTCAGTGTTCTGAAGAATACTGTGTTGTGCATGGTAGGCACATCGATTATCTGTCCCTGATAAGTCAGTTAATCATGGGCTTGTGTGTGTTCTGTGTCAGTCGCTGCATTTCCAGTACTGTTCTTGTGTGGCTGCCTCTGTGCGCACACCGCAGCACTGCTCATGCAACGCCATCCAGTGAGTGATAGGAGTGTCCTGCATCTGTTGCTGTCTCTGTGGAGACAGCACTTAGGAACGGTTGGTTTCCTTTTTGCTTAATGTATAACAAAAAATTTATTGGCTATTAAAATGAAAAATCATGATTTGGTTATTTATCCTTCCCATTTAGAAATAGGTATATTTAGTATGTTTCAAATCTGAGGGTTAAAGAAATAGTGCTTTAGATGATTTTGTCCAGAGTAATTTTAGGCTGATGGTAGTTCTGTTAAATTGTTTTCAAATTTTTAAATGTATTTTAATTAATTAATTAATGTTTTTGTCTTTTTGAGACAGGGTCTTGCTGTGCATTTCAGGCTGGCCTTGAGCTCACTTTGCAGTGTAGGCTGGTCTTGAACTCTCAGTGATCCTCCTACCTCAGTATCGAAAGTGCTGGGATTACAGGTGCAAGACACCGAATCTGGCTTCAATTTTTAAAATTTATTTATCTACCTATGTGTCTATATCTTTTTGAGATAGAATTTCACTATGCAGTTCAGGCTAGCCATGAACTCACTTTGTAGCCCAAGCTGACCTCAAATTTATAGTGATCCTCCTGCTTCAGTCTCCCTAGTGCTGGGATTATAGGGTGTGTACCACCATACCTGACTTTCGAGCATAGTTTCTAGTTGACCAATAATTAATTATGTTGCATTATGGGATAATTACATATAAATTAAGACTGACAGTTTTTTTTTTTTTGGTACTGGGGATCGAACTCATGGCTGCGTGCTTGCGAGGCAGGTGTTTATGCCACTGAGCTAAATCTCCAGCCCCAGACTGACAGTTTTTAAAAATTGTTTTCATTTGTGTTAGGAATTCATAAGAGACAGCCAAAAAATGGTATAATGGTCCTGGGTCTTTATTCTTGTCCTCTTGAAAATAGCTGAGTTTCTAATCAGTTCCAGGATGTTAGTCATACTCCCTGCCCTGCCCCATCCTAAGTAACTTTTAGTCTGGGTGAAGTGGCACATGCTTATAATCTCAGTTACTTGAGTGTCTGAAGCAAGACAGTTGCAATTTCAAGGCCACCTGAGCAAATTAGTGAGATTCTGTTTCTTTAAAAAAAAAAAAAAGGTGGAGAAAGATTTAAAACCATAGCATGGGAAAAGACTTCCTGAATAGTGTTTGAACAGCACAGGAAATAAAAGCAAGAATTAATAAATGGGTCTACATCAAATAAAAAAGCTTCTGCACAACAGAGGAAATAATCGACAGTGAGAAGAGAACCTACTAAATAGGGGAATATCTTTGCAAGCTAGTTTTTTTTTTTAGTAGAAGATTAATATTGAAAAATACATAAAGGACTCAGAAAATTTAATACACATTGTCATGGTTTGTTTAAATGTGTCCCCAAAGCCTCATGGAGTCTTGGAGGCAGCTGAGTCTAGTGTTTGTGATTGGTTCATTGTCCAGTGCAGGGATTGGCAGTGTGAGTGCTGTACCCACCCAGGGGTGGGGAGCCAGCATACAGTATAAGGGAGGAGAGGAGGCTTGCTTAGCCTCTTTTTGCCCTTTCACTGTTATTACTTGTGGCTTCCATGAAAGGGAACGGCTGCCTCTGTGCCACGCCATCCTGCTTTGAAGTTGGCAAAGTAGGTACTGAAACCAAAAACTGTAAGATAAATAAGCCTTTCCTTCATTTTGGGTGTCAGGTATTTTATCTCTACAATGAGAAAAAGTCACCGAGACACACATATGCATACACACAAATATAAACAAATAGCCAGCAAATTAAAGAGCGGTCACAACAGAAGTACAGATAGCTGATGCTTATATGAAAAAAGTTTAACATCTTCAGTCATTGGGGAAATGTAAATCGAAACTACATTGAGATTCTGTGTCACCCTGGTCAAGTTGGCTATACATTCTGAGCCAGGTGTGGTGGAGCACATCTGTAATCCCAGCATTTGGAAGGCTGAGGCAGGAGGGATCCCCATGAGTTTAAGGGTATGTAGTTCAAGGCCAGCCTGAATTACAGAATGAGACTCTCAAGAAACTACCTACCGAGGGTGGGGGTGGAAGCCCACAACTCAAACAAAACATTCATACATACATAAATATTCTTGAGAATGTAGGGGAGAGGAACCCTTCTACATTGTTGGTGGGGATGTAAACTACAGCAACCACTATAGAAATTGGAACAAAGATTGCTAAAAAACACTTCATTCAGCTGGAACCACTTGTCAGTACATCCCAAACAATTAAAACAGCATACTATAGGGACAACTGCACATCCACATCTTGCTGTGCAGTTCACAGTAGCTAAGCTGTAGATGCCCTTCAGCAGATGAACGGATAAAGAAAATGTGCTCGTATATATGCCCTAGATGTGTTAGCTATGAAGAACAAAGGCCTGTCATTTACAGGAACATGGGTGGAACTAGAGACAGGTAAAATAGGCCAGACTCAAAAAGTAAAATGTTGCATGTTTGCTCATATAAATGAGGAGTCTTTAAAAAAAACAAACGAGAGATGGCAGGAAAGTGTAGGAGGGCGTAGTGGTTGAAGCCAGGGAGGGTGCATCCTGCATGCGTCCTGCATGCGGTCAGGCTGAGATGCTGTGATGTGCTGTTGCTCAGCAGGGCGGCTGCAGGCAGCATCAA
This sequence comes from Hydrochoerus hydrochaeris, assembly GCA_004027455.1. Classification (NCBI taxonomy): domain Eukaryota; kingdom Metazoa; phylum Chordata; class Mammalia; order Rodentia; family Hydrochaeridae; genus Hydrochoerus; species Hydrochoerus hydrochaeris. The sequence continues at coordinate 172,964 of PVLA01002239.1, read as the reverse complement.
TGTATGGCGTGTTTCAGAGGCTGGGTGAAGGACCCCGAGTGCTGTGCCATAAAGAAATGATAGGTGTTTGAGCAGGTATGGTTAATTTGGTTTAAGCATTTACAAGGCATATTTGTGTGGAATAATGTCCCATTAATAAGTTTTAGGATTGCTTGGTATTAGTTTAAGTAAGTAATTAATCTTTAAGAAAGAGAGGGTTAGAATCAGTAATATGGGGTTGTCCAAATTAAACTGAAACCAAAACAAATTAAACCCAAAATAAAGTAGCAGGAAGCAAATGAAGAAGTAGAAAGGGTAGAAGAATAGTAGACAGAGAAAATTAACGGCACTTTTATGCTCCTTCCTTTTGAAACCTTTTATTGAGTTACTTATTAGCTTACAGTGAAAAACAGTACTTTAAAAATTACAAGGACACAGTTTATAGGAGAGGGCAGGATTAAATAAAGTTTAGTAATTAAAATTATTACTATTTTTTTCTTTTGAGGCAGGGTCTTGCTGTTAGCTCAGTTTGTTTTGAACTTACTATGTACTCTAGGCTGACCTTGAACTCAGCAATCCTCTTGCATCAGTGCCCTGAGTGCTGGGATTATGGGCCACCTTGCCTGGCACTAAAATTATTTTTGTAATAGAAGCTTCAGTTATCTTGAATTCAAATTCATTTCGGTGTTCTGATGTGCATGCTTTAGAAAAGAATTTAACCTATGGTTGGGGAGAATGTGCAAACATTTTCAAAGCCCAGGAAAGGCTTTTAAAGGTGAAGATTGGAATTTAGTTTTAAAATATTCAGTGGTAAGCAGCTATGTGCATCTCATTGAAAAGACATGTGCTTACTTCATGATGGTGGGGTGTGATCAGCTCTTAGGAACTTGTGTAATCTTACGGGACTAAGAAAAATGAACATCTAAATAAAATATTGAATTACTTCCTTACAGGTTTATTGACAAGAAGGAAAGGTTAAGCCTACTTAAGAGAAAGCAAGAAGAATTTCAAAAAGAGTGAGTTTTTGCTTTTTAATATGTGGAGGCTGTCAAAAGTTGGTTTAATTCATTGCAATGGTATGCAAATAGGAGTACCAAGATTCTGGAATGCTTTCTTTTCACGAGCATGTTCAGCAAAAAATTGCTTCTGTCAAAGGATTCCACATTGCTCGACATTGAACCTTATGGGGAAATTTGAATCGTTTCACGTGAGATGAATTAAGTTCAGGAACTGAGGTATCACTGTGCATGTGGGTTGGTGACTTACTGAGCTTAACGGCAGTTTTACTGGGTGAGGGAAAGGAGTGAATCTGGGAGAGGTGCCATGGGAGAGAGTAACAAATTTCAGGAAACACTGGCCTCAGACCTGGCACTTGGTAGACAAGTGTGCACTTGCTGAGGGTAATCAGGACCACTGGCCCTGGGCAGTGCTTGGCAAATGGGCCCACAATAGTGGGCTTGATTACACTGAAATTAATACTAGTGGCTACAACAATACCTTCCTGCTTTGATTTGACATTTCCCTTCTGTATCAGGGCTTGCAAAACATGGTTTGCACATACCTGTATCCAAATCCACAAACTGAAGTAATGCTGAGAAGTGTAGTGTCTTGCATTTCTTCCTTACACATAGGTCTGGACTGAGACCTGGGAATCTTGAGTTGTTAATGAGTGCCTGATGAATTGGCCCATAGGTTTGAGAATTGTCCTGCAGAAGTTTCTGCAGAAAGATGGGTGTGAAAGAATGTCTGGATGATTCTCCTTGAACAAAGAGCAATTACCTCCACTCTGGCTAAACCTGACCCTATCTCCATGTATTGATATGTACAGGGCTAAGTTATTTCATTTTCTCTTCATTTGGCTCTAAGCAGTGTAAATAGGGCTGGCTGAGGTGCTGATGCCAAATCTTTAAAGCTAGGCTACAGTTTCTGTTTCCCCACCCTGTAACTCCCAAAACATGGTTGAATGAGGTGGGATGTAGAGCTCTTCATTGGGTTTGAGCCTTGAGATAAGAGGCTAAAACTTGCCAGAGCAGAAAAGTTTGAACATTAGAGCTGAAGCAGCCACCCCCTAAACATTAAATGCTACCTCAGTTACATTATGCAGATTGGTCTTTCTGCATATCCTTCTGTCTGCATATTGCAGAGGTGCTTTCAGGCCTCTACATAGCCCAACTCACAGTACTCACATAATTGCCCCCATCTCACAGTCACTCATCCTCAAGGCACTGCCTTCTTCATGAATTAATAAAATCTGGGTTAGGCCTGAGTTGAGACCTTTGTTCGTTGAACCTTTATCTGAGCCTGACTCAGGACCCTTTGGCTCCTCATAACTATAAATGTCTTAGTGGTTTATTCTCACCATGAATTGCACGGGAAGTGGTGAATTGTAATTAACTTGCTAGAATTTGAATAACGTTTCCATGGGGTTACAAATACAAACTTCCCAGACCATGATGAGGATGGGATTGGGATCTCTGTAGACTGGCAGTTCACCTCTCTGGGCCTTGGTGTATAGAGCGCCTGCCTCAGCACTTCCCTTTAACTATCTGTCCTCTGCTGGTGTGAACAGTTGGTGTCTTTGCCAGGGAATCCTAAAGTGGGGTCTGAAGTTTTAAGAGTCTGCCATGTCTGGTAGACACATTCATGAGCTGATTAGGTCTCCCAAAATTCTGCTTTAGAGAAACTTGAATTTACCTAACTCAGCTGTTTCTCTAGATAACTCAATCCTACAAACCTTTTCCCCTTGGAGCACTTTATTCCATCAAATGTTCGACGTTCATAGGATACGCTTTCAGAGGTGCCACTCTGTCCCATTTCTTGGGCACTAACCACACTGTTTCAGACTTTGAGCTCTCATGTAGCTGGTGTTAGGAGCTGTGTTCTGAGAACGAGGCTGGCGTCATGCCAGTTCATTGTGGATATGTATGTTGTGGTACTGGGCAGCATCAGCAATGCACAGGGAAGGACGCGAGTAACTGCAGAGGGCGAGGAGCTGGTGAAACACTTGCCACGGCAGGTCCCTTGGCCAGCTACTTCTAAGCACTTACTCTATAAAGCTGATTTTGTTTTTTGAGTTTCACAAAATTTTACTAATTTTAAGAGCTTATTGTCTGTGTACTTTCCCCCCAGAGTATTAAGAGCTATGGAAGGAAAATGGTTAACAGATCAACTGGTAAGTTCTAACAAATATTTATTGTTATATTCTTTATATTTGGTGCTGCATGTTTTAAAGTTGGTAGAGTTTAAATCATTTGAATTTAAATTTATTTTTGAAAATCAAGTGTGGTGTGTACACCTGTAATCTCAGCGTTTGGGAGGCTGAGGCAGGAAGATCGCCATGAGTTTGAGGCCAGTCTGGCTTAAATAGTATTCAAGGCTGACCTGACCTACCCAGTGAGCCCCTATCTCAAAAAAAAAAAAAAAAAAGTCGGTCACATTTGTAGTGCAGTCTTCTCAAATATTTCTCTTTGATATCAAAACTTTTGCACAGCTAATTAATTTTGGAACCATAATAAGCAATAATTATAAATTGGGTATTGATACAGAATTACAAAAGCAATGGGCCATCTTTTTAGCAAAAATAATTCATAATATATTACAGAAAGGTTAATGATTAAATGTAAACTTACAGAGATATACTTATTTTTATTAGTGTGTTTGCAGTACATATTGATTTACATTCATCATGGGGGGTTGGTGCATGTATATCATATCTGCTTTTTATGTCCCCTTCCTTTATCCTCCCTCCCCCACATAAGGATATTAAATGAAAGTATTGGAGAGTTTTTATGGCATCTTGGGGATAACCTTTATAAGCCACAGAGGAAAGCACTTGGGCAGATGACATAAAAGTTAAAAAGTTATATATATTACAAATCCTAAACAAAATTAACAGTGAGAAAATGAATGTAATGTAGGAGAATAACGAGCTTGGTTGACAACACTTTTATTCCCTGTTGGACTATCCACCAGTACCTTTGATTTGGAGACAATTTGGGGATAATGGCTATAGCTGTTCATTTTTGTGATTGCTTTAAAAAACACATGTAGTGCACCCAACAGTTTTCCTCCTGAGAAAATACTTGTGAATGCAGAGGTTTATGGATGAGGAAGCTGAATGACCATTGGTCAGGAGATGAACAGCTGTGGTACTGCATTAAAAAGAACAGTCCTTGTCTTCATGTGTTGAGATATCACACGGAACCCTGTAAATGTATACAATTACCATGCAATTAAAATGTATTTTAAAAAAATTTAAAATATTCTACATGTATTAGGAAGTATGTCCAAGTTATATTTTATTTATTTATTTTTTCTTTTTTTTTATTGGTACTGGGGATTGAACTCATGACCACGTGATATAAGGCAGGCGCTTATGCTGCTGAGCTAAATCCCCAGCCCCCCCAAGTTATATTTTAATTTAAAAATAAAAGTAGGATTACACTTGTGTATTTTAAACATAAACATATGCTACAAAATCTGAAAAGGCACATCTCACACTTTAATTTTAGGAGATTACCTTTGGGGTGGAGGGTAAAGCTCAGTAGAGGAGTGTGTACTTAGCATTATGAGGCCCTGGATTTGATTTCCAGCAACATACATGTGCAACAGACACACACCCACACACACACACACACACACACACACACACGTACACTAACACACAGGTTATCCTGAGGAATGGGAAGGAGTTGGGCTAATGGTCAATTTCCTTTTTTTCTTCTGCAGTTTTTACTTTTTCCTGCATTTAGTATGTGTAGTTTTATTGTACTTAATATTTATGATAGAACTCAAGGGTTGTAAGCAAAATGTGTTCTGTGGAAATTTTTTTCTAAATTCTCTAATATTCTTTAAGTTTTCTATCAAAAACTTCAGGCTGGGGGTTTAGCTCAGTGGTATAAGTGCCACTGTGGTAAGCACAAGGTCATGAGTTCAATCCCTGGTACCAGGAAAAAACAAAAACAAACTTCAAAGACCATTGCCTTTTAAAAGTGAAGATGCCAAAACCAGGCATGGTGGCACATACCTGTAATCCCAGCAGTTCTGAGGCTGAGGCAGGAGGATCATTGAGAGTTTGAGACCAGCCTGGGCACAAAGTGAGCTCAAGGCCAGACTGAACTGAGACCCTGTCTCAAAAAGAGGAAAAAACAAAACAAAAATAAAAATTATAAAGATGCCTCATTTCTAACTCCTTTCTACACCCATTTTCTCCTAAGTCCTTGGCCTTTCTTCACTGTCACATCTGTAATGTGCTCTGTCTTGCACCATTAGACTTTTTAGATAAGTATTAATGCTGTAAATATTTTTATATTGTTTTAAGCATCCACATTTATGGGAACATTAGAGAATAGTCATCCTTTTTAATTATGTATTTCTGTTTTTATTGATCCTTTGTTTAAGGGTAGGTGTACTGGCTGTACCATTCTTGGTAATGTAAAGAGGCAATTTCATGTTTTATGTAATTTTCTGAGGCATTTGAGAGAGTCTTTGTTTTGTTTTTTTTTTTGAGGCAAGGTCTCACTGTGTAGTGCAGGCTGGCCTTGAACTTGCTTATATAGCTCAGGCTAGCCTCAAATTCATGGCAGTCTTCTTGCCTCAGCCTCCCAAGTACTAGGATCACAGATGGACACCACCACAGCTGGCTAGAGAGTCAGTGGATTATGTAATTTTGGGAAAAATTTGTTGTACGTTTTGTTAATGTGCAGGCAACATTTACTTCAGTATGAGATAATTCAGCGATGTTAATAATTTCCTTTGTAACCCAGTACTAAAACTTTAGAGCAGAATACTAGTAAGACTTGTGATAGTACAAATATACTGTGTGGACATTGTCCAGAATGGTAGTCATTAGACTCTTATGGTGTTGACCATTTGATGTGTGGACAATGTGAGGAAAGACCTGAATTGTTTAATAGAATTTTAATTGAATTCAAAATAGTCACATATGACTACTAGCTAGCTATATACTAAACAGATCAGGTTGAGAAAATGTCCCTTGACATTTTTCTCTGTGCTCTTTGACACATGCAGAAGAACTGTGTGTATGTCTCTGAATTTCCTAGCAGCCTTGGCAGTGATCCATAAAAATGTTGTCTGTTTTATAAACTACCATAGTTACAAAAGCTGTAACTAATATAAGTATGGTGCTCTTTATTATGTTTTATAGGATTATAAAACTAGGTAGTGATTCCAGGTAGATAATAATATTAAGAGACTTAACATCCATTATTTTTTGCATGCTTTTTTTCAGAGATGGAAAATAATGTCTTGCAAGATGAGGATTGAACAACTGAAACAAACAATATGTAAAGGAAATGAAGAAATGAAGAAAAGTAAGTAATTTGCCTCCCTTGCTGTGGCCCTAATAAAGGGATCCTGTTGAATTTCTGGGCAGTGATGCACTAGAGACCGCTTAAAGAGAAGAAGATTGGGAAAGTGACTTGGGAAGGGCTACTACAAGCTGAGTACCCTTTATTGGAAATGCCCGGAGTTGGGTTGTTTCAGATTTCGAATATTTTGGGATCTTGGGATATTTGCGTATATAGTGATGAAATACAGGAGTCATGTCTAAAAACATTTTGTCTAAAAATTCATTTTGTTTTATATGCATTTTATTTTCACTGCATAGTCTGGAGGTCATTGTATATAATATTTTCAGCATCCCTGTGCTTTATGCCCTGTTACATGAAGTCAAGTGAATTTCAGACATGAATTTAGCACTCAGAAATTTGGATTTGGGGGCATTTTTTAAAAATTTTATTTAACAAGAGGGGAAAAATAAAGCAAAACAGGAAAAAAAAAAGGGTAGAAACAATACAGAATTAAAAAAAAAACAGTAAGAAATCACTAGTTGATACATTACATACTGTCTTCCTGGATGTAGTTGTTCAAGTTACAAAATCAAAGCATACAGAGTGGACATTCAAACAGGGAGGCTGCAGACAGCTCCGTTCTCTGATCCAACAAAAACTTAGCAAAATAATTATCATTCCTACACCCTTAAATATACATGCAGTTATATCCTTTAGAGCACCTGCTTTTCCTCCTTTTGGTTTTTAAGTCGGTTATCTGTTTAGTTATATCATGTTTCAGGTTGCTTAGTACTTTGCTGATCTGTTTTGCTGTTACTTACTTTTTAAAATTTTTTTCTTCTTATTATTTTTTATTTTATTTATTTTATTTTGAAGGTAGTAAAATATAGCAGAACAAGATAGGACATAGCCAACTGAGGCAGTGCAGTGAAATTGGCACAGAACCTCACAGCAGGCCACCGGGACAACAGCAGTAGGCACAATAGTACATCTGGTTTTCTTCACAATAGTTCTTCCTTCAATCAGGCAGAGCAATATTGAAGGAAATACCAAAATTACAAGAACAGAATATTGAATAGAGCAATACCATTGCTCAAAACAGAGCAAACCAGAGGTAAAAATATTTGCCCTCAAAGAGATGGCAGAAGAAAATCCCCCTTATTTGCTCTATCGCATATAGTCAAACTTGCAAGACATGCTCAGATCTCTGGTTCTCACTTGCTAGTTGCGGGGGCTGGATGGATGGATGGATGTTTGATTCTTAGCCCACGCACGGGTAGGCTCACAGCTACCCCCTGGAGGGGTGAACTGCCTGCCCCTTTTCCAAACACCCTGAGGTCCAACATGGCATGTCACAGATCTCAGGAAACACTGATATGGTTCTCTGGGGCAGCTGTGGCTTGCCGGGCCACAGCCACTTACCAGAGTGGCTTGCTGGTGGCTGCCTGATTTCCCAGCGCCTTGGGGCATATTGGATTTCATATTTTCTTATCAGTAATGGTCAATCTGGACTTGCTTTTCTTTCTACTTGAAAACATTTATATAATTTGTATCAACGTAAGGTTATAAATTCCTTCAGTAATCTATTGCCTTTCTCAAAACATTAAGGAAGGCTGGGGACAAGCTCAGTGGTAGAGCTCATGCTTTGTGTGAGCGAAGCCTTTTGTCTGATCCCCAGCATGACGAAACAAAACTGTTAAGTATCTTCTCTCCTTTGCCTTAACTAACAGAAGGTGCAGAGTCTAACTTGGTACAGTTGGTAAACTCAAAATAATCACCAGTTTATGCCAGGAGCACGGAATACTAGCTTTTCTCTTGATTGAATCTCCTACATGTTTTAATCTGTTCTGATTTTGTATTACATTTGAACATTTAATACTATATCCTAAGTGGTTGTCAAAATTTGAGTGGTCTTAGAAATCTTACATCTAAGAATGTAAGCATGTATTCCTGAAGATAGTATTAAGGTTTCAGATGAGCCACCTTTGTGCCTCATGAATCCCTTTCTTATCTTCAGATGTGATGGAATGTTACTCAGGTCTCCCATTGACAGTGTTTGTGCGCAGGAAGTCCTCTCAGTAGAGCAGCTCTGGATGAAAAGCCAGTGAAGCAGGGCAGCATGGTACACATGCACTCAGAAGAGCTGTAGGCATTCCATGGTCGCTGAGCTCTCTGCTTGCCTTCTCCACAGACTTGGGTTCAGTAGCAGGATGGGACCTTGCTAGTTAATGTAGGTTTCATTCTCCTTCCCTATCTGCCCTTGTTGTTCAGATCAAGTTTTGCCCCCAGGCATTTATGAAATGTCTCAATGTTTAGAATGTACTAAGCATGCACATACCTCTGTTGAACAAGTTTAAAATTCCAATCAGTTCTTTTTTATAGGTTTCTAACTCCGAAAGCAAAAATTACAACCACATAAAAAACATGGACCCTGCTACAAGGTTGTTTGCATCTATAATCTCAGCACTCTAGGAGACTGAGGCAGGAGGCTTACAAGTTTAAGCTTAGCCTGGGCAACTTGGCAATTTGGTCAGTCCTACTCACCCTGTGTCTCTCCATCTCCTTACTCTCCTTTTATTTTATTTTATTTATTTATTTTTTGGTACCAGGGATTGAACTCATGACCTTGCGCTTGCCAGGCAGGTGCTTAAGCCACTGAGCTAAATCCTCGGCCCTGATTTGATTTTTTGAGGTAGGATCTCACTATGTACTCCATTTTGGCCAGGCCGACAGTGATCTTCATACCTCAGCCTCCTGAATGCTAGGATTATAGTCCTGTGCTACCTGGCCTGCACCATGTTTTTACACACATGACTGTAAGACAGCAGATTTTGTAACAGGTTTGTATTCCTAGCAAATCATCAGTCACCTGGTGACCTTTTTATGGTTTACAAAATCCTGGGCTCAACCCTAGACTGACATGAATATTACAGTTTGACTGTCATATCCAAGTCCTCTTGCCATGTTAAGGGAAAAGTTTTCTGCATGCTTATTCTGATTCATTCTCTTTTTTGAGTACCGGGGATTGAACTCATGACCTCATGCTTGCCAAACAGGCACTTGTGCCACTGAGCTAAATCCCCAGCCCTTATGAGTCGATTTATTCCTTTTTTTAAGCTGTTTTTTTTTTTTTTTTTTGGTGCATGCTTATTCTGAACTTCTGCACTTGTTTGTGTGGGTCATGCTGAGGATCAAACACAGGCCTAGCACATGCTAGGTAAGTGCACTGCCGCTAGGCTACACTTGTTGCCCTGTACTTTTTTTTTTTTGTATTGAGGATTGAACTCACAACCTCACACATGCCAGGCAGTCATGTGTGCTACTGAGCCTTGTCCTGTATGTCTTTGGTCATGACTAGAACAGTTTGCAGAGTGGCCTCTGTCTACTCGGTTTAAGAAGCACTTTGAGTAGTGCTTCTTAGGGTGTCTCTGACAATCCATCAAGGCTGGAAGCTGGTGCTTTCTAGGTCAGTGGAGTCTCCATCTCATGTTCTGGATCACACTGGCACAATTTTTGAAAGAATTATATAGCAGTAGATTTCAGAATGATGTTAGACTCAGGCTCATGGATTAAAAGTCTTACTACCCAGTAGTCTGTAAAAGTTGTGAAATAGCATGTGTTCAAGTGAGTAAGAGTTATAAACTCTGGAGCCTAATACATTCCTTTTCCAGTGTCTTGGTTACAGTTTCATGCTACAGTATAATGCAGATATATTATATGGCCTAGATAATAAAGTTAGGTCATATGCAATTGTGATGTTGAGTTAGTTGATTGATCTCTGGCACAGTGAGAGTTGCTTATCCAGAGAAGCAAGATCAGATTGCCATAATAGCATGAGGTGCTTTGACATTGTAGAGGAGATGGCAGGGAGAGAATAATAACTACTGAGTTCTGAACCAGCAGTGGTTGCAGATGGGGTAACTGTGGTGATTTCTTACCACTTAGGGTGAGTTGTGGTATTAGATTTGTGCTAAAAGCTGTGCTGATGCAGGACCATGACTGGAGAGATCGATGTGAACACCTATGAAGAGCTCAGTAGAGATCATGAAAAAGGATGAGCTCCCAAAAGTTAAGTTTATGACAGAAAAAAGAAACTAGACCTTTAGGACATTCACTTTGAACAGGGATAGTGAAGAGATGCATTTGAGGAGAAACAGAGCTTCAAGCAACCTCAGGCTTGCACCAAAGGTCCTCAGGAAAACAGCAGTTTGGGTGCTCGGACATTTGGACCTGTGCCACATGCTGGTAGAGAGATTGGTGGTGGGACCCAGTGTGAGGAGTGAAGTGAAGAACTCTGCCGCAGGAAAAGGCCAAGATGGCCCAAGAGTGCTGAGGAGTAGGGCTGGGCTACATTTACAGGAGGGCCTTTGCTGGGTGAGAAATTGGGGGACATAGGAGCAAATAGAGAAGAGCCCCCCAGAGATGATGTTGGGAACACAGCAGTGTAGAGTTGAGTGTCTGGGTATGACCGCTGCTTCAGTGTTCCTCTCCTCAGCAGCTCCATTTTGTGAGGTGTAACTGAACATGCAGCATAAGGGTCTGCACGGGGAGCTGTGAGATGCTCAGCAGTTTGGGGGTGACCTCTATCTAAGAATAGCTGAGTTATGGCTGTCAAGTGGAAGAGGCCCCAAGTGCCTGGAGTCAAACCAAGCTTGAGACTTGGAGCATGGTGAGCGGTGACTAGAGTGTTGATGGTAGGAATGTAAAAAAAGCCTTGGTGGAAAGATTTGAGAGGGTAGCTAATGGACAGTGAACAGCTCATAAATAAGGGTAAGAGGTTGGAAAGCTGGCTTATAATGTACCATTTGGAAGTTTTTCTGCAAAAGCAGTGAACTTAGTTTGGAACTTGAGTGTGTGCTTCCTGGGTTTCTGTCTGAGAGTATGCGACCTGCTGTCACTCTAGTGCAGTGTTGCTTCAGCCCAGTGGCCCTTGTAGGTCTTAGGATCCAGAACCTTGAAAGAGCTCCCCACATGGGACCTCTGTCTGTCAGGGTGCATGCATATCCTTTATGTTGTGTGGATGGGCTTCTGTTTTTCTTGCAGCATGTCACATGTCTGTATTAGAACAGCTGTACACATTCCGCTGCACTGCTCTGACTTCAGAGCCCTGGGCTGTTCTGTTGTCTGTTCTCTTCATGTGGCATGATCCCCTGATTCTAAAGGCATGTCTGAGAGATTTCTAAGGACAATCAGATCAATAGTTTTCCAAACTGGAGTTCTGGGTGAAAGTCAGATGCTTCCTGTGCTAATGCTGAACCTGGTTGTCACTGAGTGGCTCATTGCAATAATGATAATTACAAATGGAGAATCGACGCTTATGTTAGCAGTGATGTCTGCTTCATGTGTAACATCTCCTTGAACTAAATTCTTGGGTCTCTATGCTGTGAACAGTAGTGAGTTCTACTGAGGTTCTGCTTTTCAGGTTAAATTGCAGGGGAAACATGTAATGTGTGTGGGATGTGGCTCTCCACTACTTGAAAACTATTTGCAGAGGTAATTGTTGGGTGTGATTTATGTATCTTAGATTCGGAAGGTCTTCTCAAAACTAGGGAAAAGAACCAGAAGCTTCAGAGTCGAGCACAGCGGCATCAAGAGAAAAAGGAGAAGATTCAGAGGCACAATCGCAAGCTTGGTGATCTGGTAGAAAAAAAAACTCTTGACTTGCGAAGTCATTATGAGCGTCTTGCAGAACTTCGGCGATCCCACATACTAGAGCTCACCTCTGTCATCTTCCCAATCGAGGAAGTAAAGACTGCTGTGAGGTACAGTACCAAAGGCTTTTGACTGTGTCACTAACACACTTACTAGACCTCACTCTGGTGTCACTGCTTTTCCTGCTTAGGAAACTTGGGTCCCTGTGTATTCTGTCCCGAGCTTCCAGGTGACACAGTCACACTCCTCATTTGCAAATATGTGCTGGCTTGCATAGTTTACATTCTCAGTCAGGCTGTTTATTAGTTGTGTACTGTGAGGCACATTCTTTTACCCAAGTCTGTTTTATCATCTGTTAAATGGGGATTGAAAAAATACTACCTCCTTCACCATGAAATCAAGAGCTAACATTGCAGAAAACACCTAGTGCTTGGGACCTGGTGGTGGGTGGGCACTACACACTGTCCTCGCCTTTTCCGGTAAGTGGCACTGATTGCTGCTGTGGAGACTTAAACCACCTCCTGCCCACTACTGTCTTATTTTTTTTTTTTAATTTAAAGAGAAAACATGTAAAGGGTAGAGATAATATAGAATTGAAGAAAAAAAGATAAACAGTAAGAAATCACTAGTTGATAAATTACATATTGTCCTCTTGGAAATAGTTGTTCAAGTTACAAAATTAAAGCATACAGAGTAGATATTCAAACAGTGAGACTGTAAACAGCTATGCATGCATGAATCTCTACATGTATTTCTATCCCTTCTGTATTAGAGGGAAAAACAAAACACAGCAAGACAAAATAAAACAAAACAAATTCCTATAAAAACATGAAACCAAAAAGTCGTATAAAACCACAGTACAAGGTGATCTACAATGGTTACTGTGTTGTTTCTTATTATTTTCAATAGAATTGTCTATATCATCAGGCATAATTGAATATAGCAGTATAACTGAATATAGTAGTACATAACAATATTAGTAAAAATAAAACATTATAGACAATATCAAACTTCAAAGGCAGGTGATAAACTAGAGTGGATATTCTAGTGAATCTTGTCATCTTCAGTGCAGTTGCCTATACTCGCAGACTTGATACTATCAATCATAACAGCTTTGAATAAAATCTATCAATACAAAACAGCGATCCAACAAACCAGATTCGATTAAGATCAGTCATGGTAAAACAGTGTAGGTTTTACAGAGCTTTAGATAAAGTTAATAGGAAATTAAGGATGATTACTGTGCTATATCCTGCTATTTTGGGGATAACTGTGCCCTCAAATCTAGTACACATAGAATGACTGGAACAGAATATAATACATCTAAGCAGAGTGGTGTGAGTAATGTGGGTTTTAAATCCTGGTGCACCCACTACTGTCTTGACCACACACACCTGGAGATTAAACTGAGGGCCTTCATGAGAGCTACAGCTCCCACCCTTCTTTGAGACAGTTTTGCTAAGTCATGAATTTACTAAGGCTGGCCCTGAATTTGAATCCTCTTGCCTCAGCCTCTCAAGAGTTTTGTGGTGCCAGGCATATGCCACCATCCCCAGCTTATAATACTCTGTTGGTGCTGTTGTTGGTCAGCAGATTTATAAATCACCAGCAAAGGTTTTTGTGCTCTCATAACTACCAGGCTGTTGGAGTGTGAAGAGTTTGGGCTCTCCTTTCCAGCCCTTGGGCTGGATCTGATGGTGGGCTCCTGCTAGGCTTGAAACTATTCTTTCTTGCTTTTACTTCAGTCTGGCTTTTTGTCTCTTTCCATAATTGACTGCCTAAAAACTAAATGTCCTGATTTTCTGCTTCCATTTTTGAAAATCTGCTGCCTTTTGCTAAGTAGTTTGTCATTAGTAAGAATTAGCAAATATAAAAACAAATAAAAAGGATAGTTTTAAAATATAGCAGAATAGAAAGTTCTAAAGGGACATTTTGGATAAATGGAGAAAAGTTAGATTATTCAAAAACAGTATAAAGACAGCTGGCCAGGCCTTTCAGAGGGTAAAGGTGGTGTAACAGAAACATGACAAATTTAATTCTGATAGGTCACTAATAGCAATATTAAAATATATTATACAGAGAAAGACAAAAGTGCTGTTCCAGATTTAGGAGGCCAACTGTGTTGTGTGATCTTTGCTTGGATTCTGGAGCCACAGAAAGATGTCAGTGGGATGATGGAAGCCACATATTCGAAGAGGTTCCATGGAGGAATTAATTGTATCACAGCAATGTTAATTATATTATTTTGATCTTTGTATTTTTCTGTGTTAATAATTGGAGAAGTTTGGTGAAGTAACTGTAGGAAAACTTTAAAATTTATGTAACTTTTCTGTAGGGCTGACATCTTTTCCAAATGAAAACGTATATACATATTCATATGCCACACAGCTTTTCAGTCAGCAGTGGGCCACAGACAATGGTGCTTCTGTGAGATGGTTACCTAGTGATGTCCTGGCCATTGCAGTTTGTGTGTGTACCTTCTGTGATGTTTGCACAGTGATAACTCGCATAAAGATGCATTTCTCAGAATGAATCCCCTCTAAGTGAGGTATGACTATCTAGTATGTTCATATTAGAAAAGAAAATGAGAAAACTGCCCCTACTGTGCTTTATAATCATTTTTAAAAGTCAGTGCTTTCGAAATTAGCACTATAATTAGATTTCCTGTTCATTTGCATTTGTCTAAACTTTCTTGACTAGAAGAAAGGTGACAGTACTGCCCAAGGATGCCCACAGTGCCCAGTCTCGCTTATAGCAGCCAGCACACATTCAGTTACTGTATTTTGGCAGAGAGGGAAAAATGTGAAGACCCACTTGCTATGAGGAGGATGCATTGGTGGCTCACAAGCCCTGGCAGAGACACCTGGCACATGTGAGTGTGAGACAGCTTTGGAACACCAAGCTGCAGTAATTGTTATTATGGATAACTACATGTTTGCAGTCCCGCTCCCAAAAAAAGGCTACTTTCACTTAAGAATTTCCCTGAAGAAACAGTAAAAGTCACTTTTCAGTTTTTTGTTTGTTTTTTCAGACAGGGTCTTGCTTTGTAGTTCAAGCTGGCCTTGAACTCACTCTGTAGCCCAGGCTGGCCCAAACTCAGGGCAATCCTCCTGCCTCTGCCTCCTGGAATGCTGGAATTACAGGCGTGCTCCACCATATCCAGCTTCCTATCACAAATTTGGATCCTGGGGTATGCATCCAGATGTATTGGGATGAGGGGAGCAGCAGGAAGCATTCTTGGCACACACCAAAGCGTGGTGATCAGTGTGCAGACAGCCCTGGACTGAGCCGAGAGCTGAATTTGCTACTGTTCTTGGGGGACACTATTTTTATTTGAAAGGAAACTGATAGAGCTTAATTTCATCCTTTGAAAACTAAGTTTTTTTTTCATAGAAATCTGTATTAACGTGTTATTCATCACTATTTTTTAGTGAATTATTTAAGTTTTTGTCAATTTTAATTTCTGATACAGCAAATGGTTTAACAATACAAGCAAGCTTCATGTGGGAGCGTGAAATCCTCTAAGCATGGAAAAGGATGTGGAAACCAAATAGTTTGTGATGCAGCTACCTCGGGGCCCACGCACCGCGTCCCCTTCTTCACAATTGTGAGGGCTCCTGCCATAGCCAGTCTGCACTTCATCTCTGGTAGAAATTACTTGTCTCTGTATTTCAGTTAAGTTCTTGTGCTCAAGGGCAGCTTCACATTGCTTTGCCATGTATGACAAGTATAATTCTTGCTCTTAATAACGCTGTTTGGAGTATCTTGGTAATGAGTGTAATCTGAGCACTATGGGAAGCTGAGGCAGGAGATCAAACATTCAAGCCCAGCTTGGGGAACTTAGTGACTTAGTGAGACCACATCTCAAAATGAAAGTGAATAAGGGCTGAGATGGAACTCAGTATGAAGACTCTCACTTCAGGCCCCAGTACTGCAAAACACTAAAAAATAAAGTCTGTCACTGAAACAGGAACGTGTTTCTTTTAGAGACCCTGCAGATGGGTCTGCAGAGAGTGACAGCGCCATGACCTCTAGCACTGTGAGCAAGCTTGCCGAAGCCCGGAGGACGACGTACCTCTCAGGACGGTGGGTCTGGGACGATCATAATGGTGACACCAGCATCAGCATCACGGGGCCTTGGATAAGCCTGCCAAACAATGGGGACTACTCTGCCTACTACAACTGGGTGGAAGAGAAGAAAACAACGCAGGGGCCTGGTAAGAAGCAAGGTGTTTGAAAATTATGTATGTCTCTTGAGATAAAACATAGATATCAGAATCAGCAACATTAAAGTGAACAATTCAGTGGCATTCTGCCTTTGAAATGTTGTGCAGCCACTAGGTCTATGCAGCTATAAAATGTGGTCAGTCTCCAGGACTGGGAGTTTGTGGCATAGGCCTAATTCACTGATGGAACTGAGTGGTGGACACTGTAGCCTTTCCCCATGGCTTCTTTCACGGGTTACATTGTGGCAAGTATTAGTTGTCCATTGATTGTTATGGCTCAGTAATATTCTGTTATTTGGAAAGTATACTTTTTTTTTTTGGAGACAGTCTCACTGTGTAGTTCAGGCTGGCCTTTAAATGCGATAATACTTCTGCCTCAGCCTCTGTAGTGTTGGTATTGCAGGTGTGCTCTGCTGAAACATTAGACATTTCACCTTTGGGGGTTAATATTCCCTTTAAAAAGTTGTCATTTAATAATACATATTTAGCCTTGGAGTTCCATTTTTAGTTTATAACTTATACCATGTTTGTCTAGCACTTCTAAGTAGAAATTGAAATGTCCTAATAGAAAACCCTTTTAAAACTCCTGTAGTCTCTCTTAGATGGAGGAGGGTTGCTATTTAGTCATTCAGCACACATTTAGTGAGCACAGGTTTTGTTGTGCACAGTGCTGGGTGCTGGTGATACACGGTGACCACAACAGGTGTGGCCCTCTGCCCTTCTTGGGTGAGTAATGATGAAACAGAGGCCCTGGAGTGCAGCAGGGGTTGTACGAGCCAGTGGTGTCTCAGGGCAGGGCAAGATGCAGAGGCAAGGATGTCATTTCTGTTGGATAGTCCAGAAAGGACTCTGAGGAGGTGATATTTATGTTTGCATGTACATTTATTGTTCTGATACTACATTTTCAGGTTCAAGTGATTCAGACTTCAGCATTATTCCTGCCTAGCCAGGTTTTAGGCTCATTTACTTATGTTACGTTTCATTCAGCAAAAAACAAGCCAAAACAAAAATGAAAACTAGTAGATATTTATGTCTGGCCATGGAGTAGGAAATACAGTTTAACCATTAGTAATATAAAGGTATAAATCGTAAAACCTTGGCTCATTAATACTTCCTTGAAGTTAAAGGTGTTGTGTGACTGTTTTCTTATCCTTCAGACATGGAGCACAATAACCCTGCACATACCATCAGCGCTGCACTGTGCTATGCCACTCAGCTGGTCAACATTTTGTCTCATATACTTGATGTCAATCTTCCTAAAAAGCTGTGCAACAGGCAAGTAACTACCCGTGGCAATGTTAGCATATTAGAGACTACTATACTGTGGGTCTGCCAACTTTGGTGAGTTCTTAATTGCAATTTAGTCAAAAACAAGGATTTAAGTATTAGCAAGCCAGAAATGTCTAATGTACATATTCAGAGTTAAAAAGATACATGCGGATTGTTTCATTACCTTACAATTGCTTGTGAAGTCTAGAAGACCACAGAGAATCCTCCACTTAAAAAAATAATTAAAGGGAAAATTCTATAATTCAGAGGAGATGCTGTAGATGTAAGAACTGGGTGAATTTTAACAGTTGGAGTATATACTTTTTTAAAAAATAGAAACCTCGTGACTTTAAATTCAAAAAAATGTAGCCAGAGGGTCCGGGATACAGCTCAGTGGCAGAGCAGTCTCCTGACAGGTGCAAGGTCCGGGGTTTGATTCCTGGAACAAAAAAAAAAAAAAAAAAAAAGAAAAAGCAAAAAGAAACATTAGCCAGGTGTAGTGGCTTCTGAGACAGCTGAGGCAGGAGGATGGCAAATTTGAGGTTAGTTAGGCAATTTATAGAAATCCTGTGTTAGAATAAAAGGGGCAGGAATGGAGGTTAATACTACTTGGATTCAGTATTAGTACTGAGAAGAAATTTTTTAAAACTGCTTAGCAGTTTACCCCGCGCATCACTTGGGCAGTACTGCAGTCAGCGCTTGCAGACTGACTATCCTGAACATCGCTTAGGCAGGCGTCATTTCAGCCAGTCAGTTCTTGTTTGCATGAGATACACTTGTACATCTACTTGTTTTATAGCAGCTATTTCTTGCATATTTGTTCATTTAGAACATTGTTTTTACCTTTGATGTTTGTTTCTAGTGAAATCTCAAGTTCTGGTTATTTTACCAATTGGTGTTTCATTTGTGAAAAATAACCTATAATTTTGTGCTGCAGTCTGTTAAAACTCTTATCTTAAGTATGTTAGATATAATCTTTATACTTTTCCTAACTCAGTGATGTTTTTTTACAATACAAAATGGACACGTCTGGGACACTGAGACTGAATAGGAAGGAAGATCCGCAGTAGAAAACACTGAATAAGAAAGAAATGTTAGCATATTAGAGAAGAAAAGTTTGTGTTATGAAATGGAAAGACATACAGATGTCTCCTTATTATAAACTGTTCATAATTCAGGCATGATGGAACTTCAAAGAAGAAACAAAACTAAAAAAAAATCAGTGATTATAATAATTCTGTGGATGGTGTTGACAGGGTTGACCAATGTCTGAAAAGCTATCCTGTAATCAAAAAGCAAGGAAAAAGTATTATACAATATCTATGTACCTTCTGGACTAAACAGCATGAAACTTGTTTATTATTTATTCAAAACAAGCGTGTTCAGAAAGTCATTTAGAGTAGGTCTCAAAGACCAAGTAATTGAAAAATATGGGATAGTGAAATGCCAACCAAGATGTTTATCATCGACATTGTCACCAGTACATTCAAGTGCATAGACATTTTATTGAAATTATACCACCCCCAGAAGAAAGGGAACCCCAACATGACAGTGTGAAGTATGTTATTCAAAGAAAGACAGTGATGCAGAAAGAATTCTGAGAGTACTGTTGTCTAGATTATAATGTGTTCTGTATTAATTTTTTTTCCTTTTTAAGATTTTTATTAGTATATGTTTGCACTTCATTCAGTTTATAGTCATCTTGGGGAGTGCTTACATATATTGAATGTTTTAAGTTATACCGTATACATAGCTGGGTATGGCAATGCACATTTGTCATCCCAGCACTGTGGAGGCAGAGGCAGAAGGATCACCTTGAGTTCAAAGCTAGCTTGACTACTTAGTGAGTTCAAGGCCAGACACTATCGCAACAAAACAAAACAAAACAAGTACCATGCACAGAAAAATCATTGAATCAATTTGGTAAAATTCATCATTTCTATATTTCCTATTATATAATAAAAGTGAACAAAAAATACAATTTTTAGTCATCCTCTATTTAAATAATTGGGCAGGTAAGTGGTTAAAGATATGGAGAAAGATCTACCCAGTTCCTGCTAAGACTTCCTTTCACCCTCTATGCACGTCAACCAGATGACCCCTTATTACCTGCCTCCAGTACACACAGATGTAAATACAGTGTCCTAAAGTGTTTTGGACTTTGCCTTTTGTGCCAGCCACTGTCCCAGTATGGGGTACATTGGCAACAAAAGCATAACCCCTTCCCTCTGTGTGTACACGTCCTGTGGGAGACACAGACAACACCCAGTTTGTGTCACATGGTGGCAGGTGCCATAGACAGCACTGAGATGGGTGAGGACCCCTGGCTGCAGGGAAGGTCTTGCTGCCTGTGAGCGGGCATAGGTGTGAACCTGTAGGAGGGAGGGGTAAACTACAAGACCCCAAGGAGAGAGGCTGTAGGCAGAGAGCCTGACAGGGCCAAGATCCTGGGAGGGTGAGCACGGAACAGAGCCACAGAGCGGGCAAAGGAGGGTTGGGTGTGCGTCTGTGGGCCTTCAGCTGTGGACTGTCCACAGTGGGCAATTGCACCAGGACCTGACCGGTCTACTTACATGCTTTTAGGAATAATGCTTCCACTGTCATTTCTTTTGTGCTTAAAAATTTGTGCAGAGTAAATTCCTGAAATGTAATGGTTTGGTGAGAGGGCAAGTGCATGGTAAGTACTTGGGTAAGTGCAATGAAGTTATTCTCCATGAGGGTGACAGTTTCTTAGAAAGTATCTGTGATGGGCAGTTTGCTAGGGAGGCAGAGACACAAGGGAGATGGTGTATGAACTGTAGTATAAGGCATAACTCTTCAAATGAACTTTTTAAGAGAGAATTTTCTGAAAAAAATTTTCCAAACTTTTTCCAAACTTGTATTTGTTTTACAGTGAGTTTTGTGGAGAAAATCTCAGCAAACAGAAGTTTACTCGAGCAGTGAAGAAATTGAACACAAATATCCTTTACCTTTGTTTTTCTCAGGTATGGAAAATGTGTCTTGAACCAATTTCTAATTTGTTACATAGCTGAAAATATTAATGAATTCTTTGCTTTTTCTAGCATGTAAATTTGGATCAGTTACAACCACTGCATACCCTCAGGAATCTCATGCACCTGGTCAGCTCAGGCTCAGAACACCTGGGCAGGTAGGAGGGGTGTGTGGGTGTGTGCGCATGTGCGTGCTCCTGTGACTTTTCTGTGGCCTGCCAATGTCCCCTGCCTCTCACATGTTTTCTCTTGAGCCTGCATGTCACTTGCCCAGCATAATAATTTTTTTTTTAATTGAACTCATGACCTCACGCCTGCCAGGCAGACACTTAGAGCATAATAATTCTTAGCAAATTTCTTTTTTATCACTGAGTCAGTCTAGCCCTTTTTGGGATATGAAGGTATTAGAAGATAATACAATAAACTGGTTTGAAACCCATTACCTTAAAAACAGAACTGAGTCTGGTCTGCAGATCTCCTTAGTCTTAGCCCATAAAAGCATGAAATAGATGGGGTTTCTCTTGGGGGCCATGTTAGTCCCCTTTTGTGCTTGCTCTGAGCATGTGCACATATGTCTACAGAGATGAGTATGGCTGATGGCATTATGCTTTGAGATGGGAGCTCAGAAACAGCTGTGTCAGATGTTTGTATCACTGTAGGCTAGTGTGTGTTCTGAGACCCTTTAGTAGGCCGAGCTGTGATGTTTAGTGAGTTGGATATATTAATTGTGTTTTTGACTCACAATATTTTCAGTTGATGGTTTATTGGTGTGTAAGTGGAGGTGTGTCGTTAAAGAAAATGATGAAATTTTTTTTATTGGACATGTATCTTAGAATGCCTGCTATGCCCTGTAAGGGGAGTGGGACTAAATGAAAGAAGGTCTGTGACAATGAAATTGCTTATGATTTTATAGGTTAGAAGGCTCAAAATTACCAAAGTGTAATGTCCCCAGAAGGAACACTGATAAGAACTCAGCAAGATCTCATGGAGCTTTGACAATCAGATTCTAAAGTTAAGCGTACTCTACAGGGAAATTTTGGAAATGAATAATGAGGGTTGGGCTTGACCTTTCAATACATAAAGTTGATTAAAACAAGGTGCTGTTAACATGCAAAAACCCAGAGCAGTTATAAGAATAAGGACTTTTGAAGCAGATCTGTACAGTGTATATCACAGGGTGGCATGTTGAGTCAGCTAATGATCACTCAGTAGTGTTGGGTGGGCCAGTACCACATTGCATATAGAAATTAAATTCCACGTGTGATTTAAAAAAAAAAAAAACCTTTAAAGGGACAGTGTTCTATTGTCATTGGGTGGGGAAGGAATTCCCAAGTAAGCCACAAACCCAAAACCATAAGGAGGAGGAACTATGAATTTTGCAGTATAAAAACTGCACACCTGTGATACCAGCACTCTGGGAGCCTAAGGCAGAAGGATCACAAGGATCACATCTAGTTAAAGTTACCTTTAATGAAGTTAAATACGTTCTACAACATGTATAATAGACAAAAGGTTAAAACCTGGGCTACTTAAATCTTTCACATCAATAAAAGAAAGAGAAAAACAGACAAGTAAGGGGCCAGGGATATAGCTTGGGGCATAAGTTCCTGCTTGGCAAGTGCGAGTTCATGAGTTTGATCCCCAAAACCCCCGCCCCCAAACAAAACAAAACAAAACAAACCAAAAACCAAAAACAACCAGACAAGGATTCAAAGGGACACAGCGAGGTGAAAAGCCATCTGCTTCAGTCAAGAATAAGGAAAGCCTTCGAATCAGGTTTCCATTTTCAATGATCAGTTTGAAAAAAAAATTGAAAAGATCATTGATATCCAGCATGGATGATACAGGCACTCTCTTCACTCTGGAGGTGAGTTACTTTGAAAGGTGTAAGTTTCCAGGTGTTGTGGCACATGCCTGTGATCCCAGCACTCGCGAGGTTGAGGCAGGAGGATCGCCTTGTGATGCCAGCCCGGGCTACATTTTTTTTTTTTTTGTCTTTTTGAGACAGGGTCTCTATGCAGTTCAGGCTGGCCTTGAACTCACTTTGTAGCAAAGGCTGGTCTCGAACTCACAAGGATCCTCCTGCCTCAGCCTCCTGAGTGCTGGGATTACAGGTGTGAACCACCATGCCTGGCTCTGAGGAACCTTTTTTATAAGGGAGGGAGGTTCCATAAAACAGGAAACATCTGTGTAGTTTTCTTTGTATACCATTTACTTGTTACACCATGGAATACACCAGAGTATACATCAAATAGCTGTTTCTGTCAGAATTGTGTCATTGGAATGCTGTTATTTACTACATGGACACTGCACTTGTTTAAAACAGGAAGCCATGTTTTCAGCACCAGCCTGGGTTGGATCTATGGATAGATTTTCTTTGAGCACAAACATCATAGGTAGATTAAGGAAAAGTGTGATATTATTTTATTCCTAACTTGGGTGGCAGTTGTTACTTGGGTAAAGAAAACCTCAACTCTAGATCAACAGGGAGTGCAGTGGAGACTTTGGAAATGGTGTGTGGGAATGGCTGTGGGTCCTTCTATCCCATGAGATAGAGTCTTAGGAAAGACAGCATCTGATCCCAGTGCTTCTCTGTAAGTAACTCCTCGCTTTCTGCACACAGGTCCGGACCCTTTGAAGTGCGAGCAGACCTTGAAGAGTCCATGGAGTTTGTAGACCCTGGAGTTGCTGGAGAATCTGATGAGAGTGGAGATGAGCACATAAGTGATGAGGAAACTGACTTGGGCACAGACTGGGAGAACCTGCCAAGCCCCCGGTTTTGTGACATCCCCTCCCAGCCCGTGGAAGTCTCCCAGAGCCGGAGCACCCAGGCGTCTCCCCCCATTGCAAGCAGCAGTGCAGGGGGGATGATCTCCTCTGCTGCAGCCTCTGTGACCTCTTGGTTCAAAGCTTACACTGGACACCGCTAATGGGCACAGGCCAGAATGTGCCAGATCTTATTCCCTGAGAGCTGTCCCTAGTAAACCTTGTCTGTTAAGATAGCACTCAGAACAAAAAGGATTGCTATTTACAGCAGGGAGACAAGCAGTTTTGCATGTTGAGTGGCTATGATTTTGACCCATGTGGTTATGGTACTAGAGCAGGTGGTGTCTTGGGGCTTGTGCTCACATCAGCACTGGCAGAAGGGGCTGCGAGAAGCCATGTTTGTCAAGGAGACACCCTCTGAGCTCTGGAGGGCCCCCAGGCCCCACAGACCCCTGTCAGTGTTGTGATGCTGAAACTTAAGTTCTAGGGGTTGGATGAATCACAAGGAAGTGATTCTTGATGACTTGGAAGACAGTAACTTTTTTTTTTTTTTTTGTAGAAAACCAGCAGACAGTGAAAAATTTCATTTCTTTGGTTTTTAGAATAAGGACTTGAGTCATGTTTGGGAGAGGCTAGTTTTCTGAGGGAAAAAGAGTAATTTAAAACTCATGCTGCTCTGTTGTAACCCATCACGTTCCTGGGTTTCTTCTCGGCCCCTACACACACCAAAGAAGCTAAGGTTTGTTTATCTGTAGGACGTATACCCATGAACGGGAGAAATCCTAGCTGCAGTAATGTCCCAGAGATGTTTATTTTCTTGTATTCTGTGGAGTACTAAGCTCCTTCTTACCTAGTTTTTTGAATTCCTGCCATTCACACTATGTCCATTTTGAATGCAATTTATTTTTTATTTGTGAAAATAAGTCATAGAAGCCAGGTGTGGTGGCATAAGCCTGTGATCCTAGCACTTGAGAGGCTGAGGCAGGAGGATTGCTGTAAGTTCAGGGCTAGTCTGGTGAGTTCAGGGGCAGCCTAAACTGCATAGTGAAACCCTGTCTTCCCTGAGTAAGCCAAATGCCTGCCTAGACACGCAACCTCTGATAGTTTCAAATGTCCCATTTCCTGAGGGATTCCGTAGATGGTGGTGTTCTCAGTCCTGCTTGTGTGCCTCCTGAGGTCCTACTGCTGTGGAGACTGACTTTGGTCAGAATGCTCTGTTTGCAAAAAGGCTCATAAGTAAGGAATTTCCCCTCACCAGGAAAGCTGTTTCAGCTTGCCATTTTTTTAGTTGACAATCTTAAAACTATATCAAGAGGCATTATGTACAAATATGTAGTTTTTTATTTTTAATAACTTCAAAAATCCTATGTAACAATTACAAAAAGCAATCCTATGAAAAATTCTTAACAGGCATTAATAGCATATGTTAGTGTGGTCAGCATGTAGTACCTCAGATATCAGTCATTCAGAGGTTTGCCATGCCCTACATAGCTGCTTTTCTCATTGTAATTATTACAGTTGGGTCTTTGCTTCCAAACCCGAGGTGCTATGTATTAGTCTTTGCTGTTTGTGTATTTGGTGTTTGGTCAAGTTTTGGGTAGAGTTGGGAGGAGAGAGTTTATTTCTGTCCAGGAGTTGCAGTTCCCTGGCTCTGAGTTTTCTGCTAAGGGAGAGGACAGGTTTTCCCCACTGGGGTGCTTTACAGCCTGTTTGTATTTTCAAAGTGCTCAGCTTGGTGATGGTTGGGCTTGCATGTGACCACTGAGTTCTGAACTCCATAAAGTGGAAGTGATGAAGTTAACAAATACCAAACAAACTTAAAGCGAAGCTAAAGAACACATATCCCCAACTCATATCTAGAATAATTCAACAAAACAAAGTTGTGGGAGGTTGAGGGACTGATAAGGGTATATTTTGTTAATATCAACTAGAGGCACTTTACATTGGGCTAAGTGATCCAACCTTTTAATGGGTTTGAACAATAACATACTGGCTTACAGTGCTGAAATATTTTTGGTTTTATTATTTTGCACTGGATCTATTCTATATATATTTTTAAGTAATACATTTCAACCACTGTTTTTTCTACTCTTTGCTGCTCATTAAAATCTCTTATTTAGGTGCCACAACAATATATAAACAGCTGTTTAAAAAGTTTAAGCAGTTTTTTTTTAAATGAAAAGCCATAGAACTTGTCATGTTTTGCATTTTAAAATGATTATTGAAACAAGGTAATATGAATAAAAACCCATAGTCACTAAATAGGCTGTCTTAGTCTTATCAGACATTTTTGTAATGGAATATGACAAACGTTTTGCACATCTGTAAGTTGAGAAAAAGTATGTCACATTGGGAATGGGGCAGGACTCACGTAAGGGCTTGGGTGTGGTTTGGGAAGTGTACTCAGTGTTGTGCTATTACAGAGAGTGCAGTGCTCCTCCTGTTGTAGGAATTATCCTTCGTGACTTCCAAATTAGTTTGAGCCATACAAATGTTTTCTAACTTTTATTGTATTACTGTAATAAATCTTTTAACAGTGCTTTGCTAATAGTTTTTATAAACTGATATTTCTGCTGCTACAATGAGAGCTAGCTAGTCCTTCACATAAATTATACATTTTAATAGGATTCTTTGCCAGGTAGGAAAAGAAAGCCTGTTAATCTAGGTTTTAAATTTTGCTGATGTTACTAGTCATCATATGTCTTTGGCAAGCTGAGAAACTGGTTGCTTCTGTTACAGACTTTCTCCAGAGATAATTTCTCTTTGGGAGCCCCAGTATGGTGGCAGGGTCCTGGGTATCTGGTATTCACATGGAATCTGCCCATACTTTCTTCAGCGAGAGAGAAAACAGAGGACTGAGCAGGGTTGGGGGTAATCTCTCCTAGATGGGTCATCAGCACATTTGAGGTTGATGTGCAGGAGGTAAATGACAGCCATAGAGCAGCCAGGCCCAACACGAAATAATGAACAGCTGTTGCCCTCTCACTACCCCTTTACCTGGAGAGAGCTAGCAAGTGTTGTGAGGGACATGGAAAAGGAAATCCCAGACAGGGCATAGCTTGTCTCTTAAGTTACAAGTACGCTTCTATCAAGTGTACAAAGGGAGCTTGCTTGTTTGCAGGGATCTAACTGAAGCCATGGTAAGAAGGAAGGGCACCTTCTTCAGTGGTTGTGGTCATTTGAAAGTTGTTTGATGACAGTGTCTGAGGAAATTGGGCACTTGTGCAAGCATCTGCCATCAGTCTATGAAATTCAACGAGAACCCTTCTGTCCCCATCCCAGGAGCCGGGTGGGAAGTTACCCTAGAAAAGGGGTTCACAGTCTGCTTAGGATCACATGCCACTATCAGTGGGGCAGATTCTTCCCAAAGATGGTAAAACAGTAACAAGAGCCAGAAGGCACATTTCTTGTGCCTTCTGCAGGAAGGAAAAGGCTATTCTGAGGATCATGGGGGAAATTTGATGGCAACTTAGAGCAGCCTCCTCTAAAGTGCAGTTTGCAGCAGGTATCTGAGGATGCTGGGCAGGTTAGGGTTAGGGAAGTGCCAGCTGAAAGTCCCCCTTCAAAACAACAGGCTCCTCATCCCGGATTACAACATGGATGGGGTAGTCCAGATGGGTTTTGCCAGCAACCTTCACATGAACATGGGAACTCGTAAGGGTGCCAGCATTCTATTCTAGGCACATGCCAAGTGAGGTCCCGAGGGTAGCAGAACTAGTGGCTGTCCTGAGTGGAGGGCACAGTGGGGGGGAGCTGCGCACGCAGTGATGCTGAGGGTAGTTGCAAGTGCCTGCGTAGGGGCCGCTGGAAATGATCAGAGTGGGCACTGGGTTTCCAAAGGAGGTGTGCCTGACAGTCATCTTAGGCCCAAAAAAGCATATTTAACCATTTAATTCTAACTCAGCCCGTAATCCCTTTTCAGGGCACTCCTTTTGTCCTCAGTCTTTTGTTGTTTTTCAGACAGGTTTTGCTGTGTAGCTCAGGCTGCCTGGAACTTATGGCGATCCTCCCATCTCAGCCTTCCAAGTGCCACATCTGGCTTGGCTTTGGTCTCATCTGCTGGGCAGATACGTGAATTGGGAACTGATTCCTGGTTTCTACACTTCTGGTTTTTCTTTCAAATGATCAAGTGAGGGGAAAAGTCTGTCTCTGAGCCAATGCTGAAAGGGTATGAGTGGGGAAGAGACCAGGATCTTTGGACATCACTGTTTCCTGTTCTTAAATCTGTGATGGCAGGAAATAAGGTTGTTTTTATTAACTTGGCAGTAGGGGGCCCCAAAAGAAGTAGGGGGTCAGTTACACTTGCCTAGAAATAAAGACCAGCAGCCAGGTGTGGTTGTACAATCTCAGTATTCAGGAGGTTGAGGCAGGAGAATAGGCAGGAGTTTGAGACCAGCCTTAACTATACAGTGAGACTGTCTGAAAACACACACAACTGGAGACAAGTAATTTTTGATGTCAACCACTAAAAGCTGTCATGCATGCAGGCAGGCAACACTGGGAACCAAGTTTTGCCACAATTCCAAACAGGTCATCAGCAATTTTTGAGGGCTCCAGGTACTGCATGCCAAGAGAGGTGAGGCATTACTATGCCCTCTGCCCTTGGTCAGTGCAGCCACGTGTGCGCATGCGCACACACACGCGCACACACAGTGGAAATCACATCCAGACGGCTATGAAAGCTGATGGGAGTTAACCTGGGCATCCATGGCACACATGGAGAGTTACAGCAGCACTGACAGCTGACATTTGCTGGGTACTTCACAGGCATGGGTGAGCTCTAAGCCCTTTGCGTCAGATCTTTAATCACAAAACACTAGGCACCAGATTGTCAAATTAGAGCAAATCAAAGTGAGGTAAGACCAGCACTGACTACTCAAATAAAGGGACATTTTCTATACACCTCAGCTAGGGTCACAAGGAAAACCACAGCTCTCAAATGCAAAGCAAGCTGTTGTCCTGGTCCCGCTGTAAACAAATTCCACGCAGGCCAGCCAAGCACAGTGCACCTCTGGGGAAGATTACTGAGCCTCAAGACAGATACTGTTCTCAGCTTTAGTGCCCCCCCCCACACCTTCTACAGTGCTGGGGCTGAACCCAGGGCCTTGCATGAGCTACGCAAGCACTCTTATCATCAAGCTCCAGCCCTCCAAACTTCCTATTGAGGCAGGGATTCACTAAATTGTCCAGACTAGCCTCCCCAACAACTGGGATTGTAGGTACATGCTACTCTGCCCAGTTAGTGCATCTTTTGAGGCAAGGAGTTAGTGCTAGGGATAAAGGAAGAGAAAGTCAAAATAGATTCCAGTCTGGAAATCATTCTGCACTCCCTCTTGCCTCAGCCATAGCTGAGTCTGGCTACATCTCCATCTGATCCTACCTTGCCTTGTTTGGCACTCCTGCCAGCCTTAACCCTTCTTTAGGACCATTCCAACCCTTCCCACTAGAAACATCTATTACCTGGTCTTACAGCCTGCAGCCCACACTGCTGGCAAGGTTTCTTGATGGGTACTTGGTTTCAAGCCAGTCTGGGGTCCAGGATAGCTTCCCCCACCAAGCATGGCATGATGCTAACTGTAAAGAGATCTTTAATGACCTCAGAATGATTATGCCTGGACAACTTGTAAGAAAAAGATACCACCTCATCCAAGAGTAAATACAGTAGACAGTGAAGAGAAATCCAGATATCATCAAAAGGTTACAGAATATAATGTCCTATGTTAGAAAACACTATATCCTCTCCTTCCCTGAGAACTAAAAAAAAAAAAAAAAAAACTTCACAACTGAATTCACAAACATTGAACCCAAGAAAAATCTTTCAAAATTCAGGTGCATTTAAGATGTTTTTATTGAAGTTTGAAAACAAAAAATGTAACTGGACAGAAAGGATAAAATGGACAAGACATTATAATCTAACTATATAATATTCTCTTGATATTCTTGATGGATCACTAAAATATAAGGATTCTCTAGGCTAATTTAAAGGTTGTCCAGTTGAGCTATTATTTGGTACCTTTTGAATAGGTTAACCCCTTACCTAGTTTCTTCTCAGAAACATTCATATATTATACAGAAAACATTCATAGTTTATTTGGAAACATTTGTATTTTACATACATAAGATGTACAAATTCTGAGACAAACACAATTATAGCTGCAACACTACCCTTAGCTGCATTGTGATGTCTATGTTGTTTGTTTTCCATCATATACAACTGGATTTTAAGAGTGTTATATACACAGGGGCAAAGCACTTATTAAAAGTGAAGGCGCTCAGGTTTAATGTATACTTTCACAGCCCTATGAAGACACAACCATTATGTACACTGTAAACACCACAGGGCATGAAGTCCATCTCCACCCACAAACACCAATCTCACGGGATATGAGGTGTAAGGTAAGGTGTAAGCATATAAGGTGTAAGGTAAGGTGCTTGACTTTTGCTTTTAGGCATACTTTTCATCCAGGGGCCTTGCTGTTCTTCTCACAGGGCACTATTCATTTCAAAAACGGTGCCACTGCTAGAGACATTCATGTAAGCCCTGCCTGGGGACTGGCAGCAGAGCCAGCAGTGAACAACTCTGAACGTCCCTGATGGTGCCAAGTCTGTATCCTTCAAGGACAGACAGAAAAGAAGGCATAGTTACACCCTGGATCAAGTGTGAGGGCTCCCTATAAAATCACAAGACCAGTCTCCTGGCAGAGCTGTTAAATTAAGAATTTAAAAATAAGCAATGGCAGTCCTAATGGAACAGGTGCAGGTGCTCCATCAACACCGAGAGGCAGCATTGTTTGCCTAGGTATCCTGTGGTTTTAAACTCAGTCCGTTTGTTGTCTCTCACCTGACCTTTAGTATTCCTCTTCAGCTTCACTCCCTCTTGCTTTCTTATGCACTGCCCGGTTGAAGCTGTGGCAGGCAGGGACCCAGTGATTATCATGAAGCCCTAGCTTACAGCCAGGAAAACCCTTCTGAGACCTGTGACAGCACATCCAGTATCCAGGCCCATAGGGCAGCGCTTGGCAATAGGGCTTGGGGTGCCACCGGCACAGGGACACATCCCCTTTCACGTATTTTTTCTTGCACTGCTTGCAGGGATCCTCTCTATAACGTGGGTCTCGAACCCAACGTGAATCTGCTGGCCTGATGTTGTAGTATTCAATGATAAACTTGAAATAGCAGCAGGTACATTTAAGAGCCACTAAACTCCTGGTGGGAAGGAACCTGAAAATTTTTACCATAATGTGGTGGGGTAGACATGCCATGTACTGCTGAGGCTCCAGAAGCTGTTGGATTTTAAACCTGGTCTCCAAAAAGTCATGAGACACCTGCTTTTTCCAAGTGGATGCTTCAAGTGCCGGCAATGTGCTTTTCACTGCAGAGGCTGCTAGGGTATGTGGCTCGGCAGAAGCACCCCTCTCTTCAGCGCCACTTTCCTCAACAGTGCCTTCAAGCTGGCTACCCTCTGTGTACTCTGGAGCTGTGCTCTTATTCAACAGGTGGCCGTCTGACTGATGCTGACCAGGTGGCAGAAAGAACAACATTCCTGGAAGTGGTTCTTCATGGGAGCTTAAGCTAGAAGACTGGCCTTCCTCTGCCTTGGTCACAGTGACGCTAATGCATGAAGATTCAACTTTTCTCTCAGGCTTTTGACTAGTGAGTGGCACAAGGTCTGCACTCATACAAACAATAGCGTCTGTGGGCAATTCAGGGGCTTGGGGACAGGTATGAGAAGAAAAAGGTAGTCTATCAAGTTCCGTCATTTCCATGTCATGCCTATTGCTGCCTTTCATGGCAGTTTGCTGACCTAGCTCTAATTCTACACTGCTTGTGCAGAAAGTCACCCTGGCTTGGAGTGAGGGACAATCCTGAGGGGCACTGTCCCAGGCCCAGTTCCCTGTAGGAGAACAACAGTCAACTCTTGCAGGGCCATGGTCCACAGAGACAGACTGCGTGGAATTCATCTGAGTGTCAGGTGCCTCCAGTGCATCTTTTTTGGTTTTGCTTTCATCAGCCTGACTACCACTTGCAAGCAACACTCTGCCCACATTTCGCCGGAAGCTGTTATTTCGTGACAGGCTCCCAGGCTCACGCTGGCTCTGCCTCTTCAGGCACTCAGACTCCAGCCTGGCTACCATGTCAAGGACACGAACTGGCTCACTCTGTGATTCTCCAACCTCAGGATTTCCCCTTTCTGGGGGTTCTTCACAAGCTCCTGGGTCAGAGAAGGGCTCAGGGGCTAGAAGCATGCCTCTGGATTGACCAGAAAACCTCCCAATGGCAGGTGAGTTGGTGCAGTTTTTTGCACAGCTAGCTAACAGAGCACTGGCTCTTTGCTCAAGGAAGGCAACCATCTGTATAACTGACAGATGCCTCCCAGTGTAGACTCCGTCCCCACTGTCATTCACATAATGCACAGAGCAGTGCTCAATACCACAGGCAAATGGCTCAGGCTGGTAGCATCTACTGTTGACTTCCCTCATATTTTCTAACTGTATCTTGGCTTTTTTAAGATCCCCTGATTTTTTTCTTCTTTTAATAGCTCTCCCATCGATCTCCCAGGTGCTTTTTATTTTCATAACTCCTATCCTATTGTTACACTGGTTTGCTGCAAAGAATGCAATTTTCTCCTTGGTATTTCCAGGTTTCACAACAGTCCAGATGTCAAGTGGACTTTCTCCTTCACCCTGGTGGATTGTTGCAGTTGGAACATTCTTTTTGGCTTTAATACTACAGCTGCTCTCTACAGGATTCTTCCCACTCATACTGTACAGAACATTTGGAGAAAGAACCCCAAAAGGTTTTCGAGATGGTGCTTTGATAAGAAAGGATGAAGGAAAGAGACCCTGTTTCATGTAGCTAGCTTTGCTGTTTTCATCATTCACAACCCTGTGGAGGCTCATGGGAGTTCTTAGAGTGTGTCCTTGGGACTTCCAGAGGGTGCTCTTTCTGCTGAAGCATCCAATATGGCTGTAGGTGCAGAACAGATGCCCTGTAGGACACAAATGAAAATTGAGAGAATTTATTTTAGAAAAGTTTTTCCTTTATGTTCAGATAGCAAATAAAAGAAACATTTCTGTCTTTCTAAATCTGGATACTTTAATTTCAGCTAATTAGTAATACAGGTTAAGTATTAAAAAAGCAAAACACCCACTTTGATGATACATTGGGCAAAAATAAATTAGTTTTGATTAATGAGTTTCAGAAATCAATATTGTTAATAGCCTATACATAAAATTAATCCTTTAAAGGAAATTGAATCTTTTGCAAAGGCTTAAGTATTAGGCATGGCATGGAAGAAAGGAAATATAAAAGATACTCCTATAATGGCTAGCAGACTACTAAACAGTGTATTTTTCTAGGTCATCACAAGTATCAGATCAAAATTATTATGCAGTACTTTTCCCTATAAACTATTCCTCTACTGTTGACTAGCTGTCTACACTTTTCACTTGTTTGGTTATGTACTTAACTATTAAGTCTTGGCTAAGTAATCTATTTGTATAAACACTTAACTGTCAAATTCCTACAAATACCATAAATCAAACATAGATTCTAAAATCCTTATTAATTCTTAACACTTTGAACCAGTTCAGAAAAAGTGCCTTGTTTTATTTTCTGGACAGGGGTGGAGATGGCTACCATTTTGGAAATGAAGCAGAAAGATGATTACACAACAGAGACCTGTGTTCTAGTCCCTGCCATATCTCTAATTACTAAGACAGGGAGAATTTATCTTGGACAAGTCACTTTCTCCCTGGGGCTGAGTTGACACATTAACGGAGAGGAGAGGTTGAAATATAGGTAATCTAATGATTATGTCAAGGTCACTGTTATACAAACATCCGGGATTGAAGAAACAGTGTTTTCTAGGGATATTGGGTCTCTTGCCAAACAAATCCCTTGGCAAAATAAAAATCTACAACCAGGCTGGTGGGAGTGCAGCAGGTCTAAGTGCAGAAAGTCTTCCCACTCTGGCTCACTGCAATAATAGTCTAAGGCATACATCTTGGATGACTCTATGTGCTCCCCTCCATTTGCTCCACATGTACTGAGTGTCTGCAATGTAGCAGCCTTTATGTAACTGCCTTCAGACACTAGCATTAATTGTCAGGTATGAAAGTGATTGCTCCCCTGCTCCCACTCCGAGCCAGTACACGTCAGTTTGTTAGTTGCCCAGGCAACTGTTCCAGTTCTGGTTACGTAACTGGACACTAAGATGTATATAGTAAGAACCAATCCCCAAATGACAAGCCATTCTGCCTCTCTACTACCTGCTTGCTTATCCCATGTAAGCCCTAGATCACCAGAGATTAGGGCTTGATATTCTGGGAATGATCCTGATCAGTGCCCATGATGTAAATAAATTTGCCTTTAAATCCTGGGTGTCATTTCAGTGTTTCTGCTTGCCACTGTGGTTCAAGTTTACCCTTCAATTAACTTTTAATTCTAGAGTGCAGTTTTAGTTAAAAAGAGAGATATAAATATGGCTTTCTTCTAGTCAGATAAGGGAAATCTACATTTAAGGTACATGCTCACTATTTAGCTCAGTCACCTCAGACTTGCAGTCCTCCTTGTCTCAGCCTCCCAAGTACTGAGATCACAGGCATGCGCTACTATACTCACACTGTGGCTCTTTTAAAAGATAACTCCAGACCACTATGCTTTCTCTGGCTTGGTGGCTGCTCTCATGCTTTAGGGTGTACTTCTCTTCCTATTTTTACTTGGCTCAACTTTCACTGCAGAGTCTCTTTTCTTACCTTTAATAAAACTTGGCTACTGTTAAAAAAAAAAAAAAAAAAAAGAAAAAAGAATCCTACAGCCAGATGTCATTACATAGACCTGTAATCCCAGCACTTGGGAAGCTAAAGTAGGAGGATCATGTATTTTAGGCAAGCCTGTGGGACCCTAACAAAATAAATAAAAATTAAAAGATATCCTTGAAATAGATCTTACCAGGATCTTTTTGGTCTTTAGCAGTTTACATCTTAACCATCTCTTAGAGATTTTCCCTTTTGTACTGCAGCATTTTTAATAGCTTTCTATATTCCACAAATTAGTCTTCCCAAAAGCATCATCCAGAATTTTTCCTAAACTTGACACAAAAATGAATGAAAGAGGCACATTAGGCACATGAGGTGCTGTCTCTCTATGCC
The DNA here is from genome assembly GCA_004027455.1 of Hydrochoerus hydrochaeris. NCBI lineage: Eukaryota > Metazoa > Chordata > Mammalia > Rodentia > Hydrochaeridae > Hydrochoerus > Hydrochoerus hydrochaeris. The sequence goes on along the minus strand of PVLA01002239.1, from coordinate 138,618 downwards.
AACCATTTTCCAGTTTCTCATAACCCTTATAAGTGAAAGGAAAGAAATGGAGATTGTTGAAAAAAAAATCACATTATGATCTCAACAGAGTGTTTGTGAATGAATTTAAACTCTAGCAATATGTGTGCTGTTTTGCACTATACAATATGTTCTTTGCATCCACCCCCACACATTATTTTTGGTGCTATTACTGACAAAGACATTAAGAAAATAATTAGGGAAGGCTTTCATTTTCACTTAACCTGTAGTCAGCTTAGCTGACACTTGTGTTCAAAATAACAACAGATGAGGATCCCAGGGGGAGGAAAAGGACCAGGGAAGGGAAAAAGCCAGTAAGGAATCCTAGTTCAGGGGACTGACTACTAGATGGTGGTGATGAAGGAGGCAGCATTTAGCTTGTGACCTCTGCTGGCTGAAGGTTGTGTGTGTTAACCTCTCTCTCTTTTGCTGCATTTGAAGGCCCTAGGTCAGAAAACAGGTGCTTGAAACTGAGTTTTAGCTGAAATCAGTGGTTGACTAAGAAATCAGGATGTTGTGCACCAAGGGCATGTATTGCAAAAATCCATAGAATAAAACAAAATCTCCAACAGATTAGACCAGATGGTGACACTTTTCCCACCCACAACTCAGGCACAGCAAAAAGTTTGAGTTAGGTTTCCATGGTTGCCAATCTCTTCATCAAATTGTATTTTTAAAGTTTCCTATAACAAGTCCCACTCTCCCACAATTAAGTAAAATCTAGGTTTTATAGAACCCACACATTAGTGTTCCTTAGATTCAGAAAGGCTTTGGACCCCTAAGAGGATCACAATTTCTGGGATTGGGCCCAGAATCTATTCTAACCTTAGACTAAAGCGGGAGGGACTCTGGATCATGTGTTAGATCCAGGCTAGGAATACCAGTGGGACTCTGCATTTGGGGTAGGGTAATGTGGAACTGGCCAGCAAGAAGCCAAGCAGAGGGTCTACACCTAAGCACCTATTCTAAGAGCTGGGTAAAGAAAGACCCATTTTCTTATGACTCTCTTTAAAGCACAGCTGAGTGAATGCCCTGTAAAAGCTCCCTTCATCTCTAACTTCCCAGGTTCTTCAACACAGCCTTCTCAGTTCTTTCCTTTCAGTCCTTAAACATCAGGGTTCTTTTTCTAGACTTCAGCTCCCATAAAGCTCTATGTCCTCTTCCAGTTTCAATGCCATCTCACATCTCCAAGGCACTCTCTCCCTAACATCATATACCTAGTGTCTGGTACACATACTTACCTGCAGGTCAACAAGAATCTCAAACCCCCACTTCTAGTCGATGACACCTCAGGTGCTATCTACGGCAGTGACGGCAAACTTTTCAGAGAACAAGTGCCAAACCTTAACCTGAAACCTGCTTATTTATCTCAAACTGCCCACACTGCAATTAAACCTGAATGCTGAGGAAATAACTACTCTACTTTTGTCTTAAAAGTAAAACATAGTAACAGGCATGCCATAGGTTCAGCATTAGTGCAACAACCCAAAGAGGTAGCCACTTGCAGAAAATGCACATGGTGGTGAAGGCTCTGATGACCTGATGTGCAGAACAAAGGGAGGTGGCAGCAGGGTGCCTGTTATGGTTGGTGTCTAGATGTCCCCCAGAGCCTCATAAGGTACTGGAGGTGGGCTCTTCAGAGACGGCTGAACCTAGAGTTTGTGACTGGTTCGTTATCTAGTACTGGGATTGGGGTGTGAGTGCTCTAGGACAGGTGGCCTGCATACAATATAAGGGAGGAAAAGAGGCTTGCTTCCCCTTTTCTCTCATGCTACTTTTACTGTCTTCTGCAGCCAAGAATTGTTGCCCCTGTGCCACACCACCCTGGAACCAGCTGATTATAAACTAAAACATCTATAAACTGTGACCTAAAAAACCTTTCTCCCTTTAACTATGGGTGTCAGGTATTTTGTCCCAGTGAGATAAAAGTAAGACAGTGCTGGCTTGAGCAGCTTTCACAGTCTCACTGGGAGGAAGTCTCTGGGCACAGCCATTACCTCATTGGACCTGTCATCCCAGCACTCAGAAGGCTGAGGCAGGAGGGTTGCTGTAAGTCTGAGGCCAGCATGAGCTACACAGTAAACTCAAGGTCAGCCTGCATAGCAAGACACTGTCTCAAAAAACAAACCAACAAAACAAAGCAAAACATAGCCATCAACACCTCAAATGCACTGCAGGAATATGGTGAGATTACCAATAGATCAATAAAACTTGAATAACTTCACTCCAGTAATGGCAGATCTTGTTTTTAATAATTCTAGTATTTCTTTTTAGATATCAATATCTAATTTCAATTTTAAAAAGTTCAGAAAATGTTTATCTGATGATAGGGCACATTCCCAAATGAAGCCCCAGAGGAAAACCGAACTTTGTGTTAAAAAAAAAAAAAGTACATGATTAAGACAAAAGGATCATAAGTTTGAGCCCAGCTTAGGCATCCTAGCAACTTAGTGAGATCCTGGTCTCAACAAAGGGCTGGGGATGTAGCTCATGCCAAGGGCCTGGCTCATTTCTTGGTATGTACTAGGGGTGAGGGAACATGTATATGCCAAAGCCTAAGAGTTATAACTCATAGACAGAGGTGTACACTGGGCCAGTGAAGGATCCAGTGGCAACATGGTTAGAACAGGCAAGAATGAGGCTGCTTTTAGTAGTAATAGGAAGCATGGCACTGAAGGCAGAGGCATAGGGTCTAATTTGTCTCTCTCAGTCTTTGGCCTGGGTAACCAAACAGATTAAAGATAAAACATTTTTATTTTTCTGCTTCAGTAAAGGTATAGGAATGCTAATGTCAGAAGGAGTTATTATTAGAGTAAGAATCATTCTTTCTTCACAGAAATCAGAAGGATAAAATTAGAAAATGTAATTTTCTAATTTTAAGTAACTTCACTACTGATAAGATTCTGCTAGCCTGGGGCTTAGCTATCAGAAATACAACATCCACCCAACTTGGTACCAGGCCCAGAGAAGCAACTTCTCTCTCCAAGAGTAATGTTTATGCTCTCCTTCTCCTTCCAGAGATAAACCTCCCGATCTCTCTCAGGGCCTGTGCTGAGCCTTCTCCAATCCACAACTCCACAACCAGCCAAGTGCTCCACCCCCAGCCTCTAGTAAATCTTTCTGTTCACTGTTTTGCACATGCAGATGCTTCTTCAAATCAGCTATTAATATGTCACTGTGTCCATTCAGTATAATGTTGGCTGTTGGTTTGTCATAGATGGCCTTTATGAGATTGAGGTAGACACAATGTATTCTGAATTTCTGAAGGGTTTTTTATCAAAAACTGAAAGCTTTCACACTAAAATCAGGAACAAGACAAGGATGTCCACTAGCACCACTCCTATTCAATATAGTTCTGGCCAGGGCACTAGCCAGGGCAATCAGACAAGAGAGAGAAATAAAAGGAATAAGGACAGGAGTGGAAAAAGTTAAACCATCACTATTTGCAAATGACATGATGCTCTATATAGAAGACCCAAAAAACTCCATTAAAAGACTACTAGAGGTAATAAACAAGTTCAGCAGTATAGCTGGATACAAACTCTAAATGGATCAAAGACCTCAATATTAAAACAGAAACACTAAATCTACTAGAAGACAAGGTAGATAGAAGTCTTGGAGACATGGGGTAGGCAGAGAATTCATGAACAAAATGCAAACTGCACGGGAAACACTTCAAAGAATCAACAACTGGGATCTCATATTACTGAAAAATTTCTGCACTTCAAAAGAAATCACCAACAGAGTGAAAAGAAAACCCACAGAATAGGAAAGAATTATAGCCAGCAACCCCTCAGACAAAGGACTTATATCCAGAACATACAAAGAACTGAAAAACATTGAGTCCTCCAGAGTCAAAGACCCTCTCTAAAAATGGGCATCTGAGATGAACACACAGTTCTCAGAGGAAGATATACAAATGGCAAATAAATACATGAAGAAATGTTCACCATCACTGGTCATTTGAGAAATGCAAATTAAAACAGCACTGAGATTTCACCTCACTCTGGAAAGAATAGCTGCCATCAAGAAAACAACTGATAACAAATGTTGGTGAGGCTGTAGGGGGAAAAGGAACACTGCTCCACTGTTGGTGGGAGTGTAGACTGGTGAGGAACTATGGAAATCACTATGGAAATTTCTCAGAAAACTAGGATTGGAAGTTCCATTCAACCCAGCTATTCACCTCCTGAGTATTTTCCCAGAAAACCTGAAAAGATCATGCCACAGTGATATACATGCACCTATGTTCACAGCAGTACAATTTGTAATAGCTAAATCTTGGAAACAACCAAAATGTCCATCAACTGCAGAGTGGGTGAAAAAAATGTGGTATTTTTATACAATGGATTATTACTCAGCTATAAAGGATGATCTTGAGGCCTTCATAGGAAAATGGAGGCAACTTAAGACTATCCTCAAAAGAAATAAAGAATCATATTTATAAATACCACATTGTGTCTCTAGTGTAGAAACTAATAAGAACTATAGGAGTAATAAAACCCAAAATGTGTAATTGCTATTGTAAGAAAGGGAGGAAAAGAAAGTGCTCTAAAGGGTATAACTCATGTATGTTTAAGTGTGTAAGATAGATGACCTTATTACTAAGTTTTTGTTGGATTGCTGAGCAGAACTGTTTGCATTCGCACTGTTTGAATGTCCACTCTGTGTGCTTTAATTTTGTAACTTGGACAACTATTTGTAAGGTGACAGTATGTAATTTATTAATTAGTGACTACTTAAAGTGTTTTTATGAAATTCTGTATTACTACTGTTTTTGTTTTGCTTGTTTTCTTTAAAGTAAAAAAATTGTTTTTGATAAATGACAAGCATCATAATAAAAATCTATGCAACAGAAAAAAAAATATGTCACTGTGGCTACCTCCCAAACTCCTCCCCTAGCCAAACCTGATAAAGGTAGCTTCACTTCTTTGTTCTCACTGAGAACCGCTCCCTGCACTCCTTGTAGCTCACCTGTGCCCACATTAAAGGCCTTTCTACTTTTTGTCTCTCTTTATTTCTTGTGCATCACTTCAAAAAACAGTGCCAAAGATAATCAACCACTTGCTTAAAAACTGTAAAAGATTTCAAAGAACACCTTAACAGTCACCTTCAGTAAACAAATCAAGGCAACTCCAGCAATGAACTTACACACACACACACACACATAGCCCCCACAACCACACACAGAGTGAGAGCAAAAGCAAGGGAGAAAGAGAGATCAAAACCTATGGTGAATGTTTAAATTTTAAAAAATTATTACAGTTAAGACACATATCAATCGATACCCCTCAAAATAGTTCTCCTTGGTCAGAACATACTTATCATTCTTCTCACTTTTTTTCCTTGTTTTCTGAGACAGTATTTCACCACTACGGTTCAGGCTGGCCTTGAACTCACAGTAATTCTCTGGCCTCAGCATCCAGGATACTGATTACAGGCATACACCACCACACCCAGCCTTCTAGCCACTTTTTCACGCAGTTCTGGAAGGTCTCTTTCATGTCTTTATGAGATATGATCAAACATACAGTGAATTCTGCCAAGTGCTACTCAATGGAAAGGCACGCTTGTAACAATATGATGTCATCTCATTCACCCAAGATCTGTCACTGTGTGAATTCTGGCTCTTTCCTAAACTCAAAAGGGAAAATCATGAAAGGTAAATGTTTTGAATGCATTAAGGACATGCAGGTAGCCATGATACTGCAACTAAGGACACTAAAGGGGACTTTCAGACTGCTTCAGAAAGTGGGAAAGATGGGACAGGCATTTTAGAAGCAAAGGAGATTAATGAGAATGTGTCTTTTACCATAATTTTTTAAACTAAAATTTTAAGCTAGTGTATTTTTTAGCCAGGCATGGTGGCTCATGCCTGTAATCCCAGCACTTGGGAGGTTGAGGCAGGAGGATCGTTGTGGGTTTGAGCCTGGGCTACAAAGTGAGCTCAAGGCCAGCCTGAACTGTGTAGCGAGACCCTGTCTCAAAAAGATAAAAAAAAAAAAAAAAAAAAAGCGTATTTAAAAAAAAATTACACTATATATGAATTCCTGTTTTAGCAAATGAGGAAAAAGAGGTCAAATAACTTTTAAGGACCCACAACGAGGTCATGGCAAAAATCTAAAATTAATTTTTTAAAAAAGGCATTTCAAAAAGCCAATGTGCCAAGCACGGTGGTCCTAACTACATGGGAGGCAGAGGCAAGAGGGTTAGCTGAACACAGCTTGGACAATGTTGCACAATGCACAATGCAATCTGAACAAGAGTGTTGGGCATGGTGAGCATGCCTGTAATCTCAGCACTTGAGACACTGAGACAGCAGGATCTCCATGAGTTTGAGATCAGCCTGCATTACATAGTGAGTTCAAGGCCAGCCTGAACTACACAATGAGATCTTGTCTCAAAAAGAAACAAACCAACAACAGAGCAAAACCTGCCTAGGTTCAACTATTACACAAAACTAAATAATCCTGACAGCATCTGTTCTATTTAAAGAGCTTTTACCTTTCAAATTAGGTCACTTTTTCTTAAGTGTCATATAAAACCTCTACAATGAACAGTGATGCATTAAAGCAGATATATATCACATGCTAAGAGTCTATGAATGCTATTCCACAGGGATTAAATCAGAAGAGATGCCAAGGCCAGAAGGATGTGAAGACAAGGAAGGAAGCCTTCCACCACATCCCTACAAGCACTGACAGAATGTACATCCAACTTCCACAGAGCACTAAAAAGCTATAGGTGAGAAGAGACAGTATTTCCCACACTCCAAAACATTAAGTAGTAAGAGTCTATGTTGTCCAAACTGGTCTTGAACTCTTGGACTCAAGGTAACCTCCTGATTCAGCCTTTCGAATAGATGGACAACAGATGTATGCCACCAGGCCCCTCTATGAAGAAATGCTCTCCAAAGCTTTTCCCTGAAACCTCTAAATTTTGCCTCAGAAGGGGTGTTCAGTAGCGCATTAATAGGAAGATTTTTTACCACCTGTTCCTAAACACTCAATAATATGGAGAATGGCCTTCAGAAATACACACAGCTTTCAAGAACCCATTGTTCACAGCTCCCAGCTTAGAGTTCATGATGGTATTTAAAAGCAGACTCACCATAGAAATCAAAGTTGTATGTGTGGATATGAAAGTTAAGCCAGCACAAAGGCAGTTTACAAAGCTCTTTCCTATTGCTTCTATGACACAATACCAAACACCTACAAACTCCAGCACATCTCATTTACTGCCACTTAGGCTGAGGAGAGCCCTACATTTTATAGTCACCGCTAGAATTTACATTAAAATCCAGATAACCCTAATAAAATTAAAAGTCCAAAATTCGTTAATACATTTCAGACAACACATTGAATGCTATCGAGGAAATTTCATTGTCACAGATTTTTAGAATTTCTGTTAAAAGCTACCTTGCTACCTATTCTAATAGTTCCTAAAAATGAAGAAGGAAAACTTCTACCCATTTATGTAACAAACAGCTACTTCATTAAGCTGGTATTTTTAATACTAATTGCGAAAAAAAAATTATAAGTGGGTATGGTGACACATGCCTATTATCCCAATACTCTGGGAAGCTGAGGCAGGAGGATCTAAAGTTCTGACCAGGTCTGGGCAATTTAGCAACTTAGACTCTGCCTCCAAATAAGAAATACTACACTTGATCTTAGCCAAAAGGCTGAGAAGCGATTCCAAATAAGAAATAAAAGGACCAGGGGATGTAGCTCAATGTAAAGGCCCTGGGTTCAATTCCTAGCACCTTGAAAACAAAATCAAAACAATCACTTTTACATGTATGTTTTTAAAACATATTTTAAGGAAATAATTTCACATTATTTACATTTGCCATACTTCAAACAGCTGATCAGAAAGTTAGTATGTGTCCTATTTGACCAAAATGTAACTCAGAGAAAATATAACTTTTAAAATAATTCCTTCTAAGGGAATAAATGGTAAAGCTCCTGGGCATGCTGGCACATGCCTGTAATACCAACAATGTGGCAGCAGAGGGAAAAGGATCATCACATGTTTGAGGCCAGCCTGGGCTACACAGGGAGTTGAAGACCAGCCTAAGCTGCATGGCGAGAACCTGTTTCAAAACAACAAAACAAAACAAAACAAAACAAAATATTCTAAAGCCAACAATGAATACAGTTCAAAAATTTATCGGTGCCAAGTAAATGTGATATGAAAAATAAAGGAAGAGATATTTAACTCTAGAATGTAAAGGCAATACCACATTATACTTGTCTGCCAATATACACACACCCTTGGGCTGGGAATTGATCTTATGCCAAATCCTAACACAAGGCTAGCCTTTTACTATAGTTAGCTAGGCACAGGCTAGCCTTTTACTATAGTTATAAGTCACTGGATTTTAAAATGGCTTACTCCCTAGGAAAAGAGAAAAAGGATAAAAGTAAAAATTTAGGGTAACAAATATAGTATTAAAACATTCCTGTCAGCTTGAACCACTGGTGGTACATGTGTTAACTGTCTCATCAGGCAGTTTGGACTCCATTGTTGATGTGTTAAAAGATCAAACCAAGCTACTCATTGTATCAATGCAGACTAAAGAGCTGGCAGGGCTTCCATCAGCAACCCTTTGATGCAAGTAGAAGGTTCCTTCTAAGTAGGTAGGCCTCATGGAGTTTACTAAAGAAGGTCCGATTCCCAGGTCTGCCTTAACTGTTCTACACACCTCTAGCATCTGCTGAATCAAGACTTAAGTAGCAGTCTTTCCAGTGGCTGATCAAGGTATACTTCATAAAAATTATTACTAGTGAAAAGTGAACCTTGTGGCGGCCAGAATACTGAAAAGTTGCTGCCTTTTTAGAGCTTACTAAGTCACACTACTGGAGTTAAAAATGAGTAGTATTTCCAAGGATAATAGGCAGATGAACCAGAGAAACCAATCAAGGGCACCATAGAGCTCAAACTGTATTTTTATAATCTGGTAAGTATCTATTTGGGGTTTGACTTATCCCTCATGTAAAACTATTTCTGAAATACATGAAGAGCCTGTTCTCCATCTGTGCAAACTATAGCCTTCATTCTGCAGAACTAGATTACATGTGGAGTTCTAGAACTATGTATCAAAGGTAATGGCTTTGAACAAAGAGGATAGAAATCCTCTAATATCAGAGTAAAACTGGTCCTTCAGAACCAGCCTTGCATTCAAATCTGGAAAAAAAAAAGTCAGGTTAAAAGAAGCTTAAATAAGTCCCAGGGAAATTTCTGGATGTTAAGTATATACTACTTAGCATAGTTGTAATCATATTATACAATAATGCTGTACTTCTTATTACAAGTAGGGATTATTTTCTATGTTGTTATACAGTATTCAAATCTATCATCTGTAAATGTGTTAAGTGTCAGACTTTAACTATCCTCTCTTACTATAATGTAACATTTTGATGTATACTATCTTTTATGTACTTAAGGGTATGTTCTTGTAAAGGTTTCCAGAAATTGAAGCCCCTTAGACTATGAGGATTTTTTTATGGCTGATGTACCTTGCCCAACAAAGGGGTAGTACAAGCAGTCCAATTTTATGGCAAGGGTTTTGTTCCTGAAAAGAGGTTTGTTTTTCTGTCAAGTGAAAGAAATCAATGTAGACCTACAGATAAAATATAAGTGAGAGTAATTTGTTTTTATGCTAGAATGGTAATTTTTTTTTTTTTTTTCAGTATTAGGGCCTTCTCACTGAGCTACTCACCAATCCTTTTAAAAACTTTCAAATTTGGAGTCAGAATCTCACTAAGTCACTAAATTAGACAAGGATGGCTCAAAATTTCCATCCTCCTGTCTTACCCTCCCAGAATACTGAGATTATAGGTATGGATCACTGCCATGCCCCTTTTAGAATAACAATACTTGTAACACTTCCAAAATGTTTACTCTGTGCCAAGAACTACCCACAAAACCCTAAGAATGATGGCAAACTTTCCAGAATTGAGTGCCCAAACTGTAACTCAAAGCCCACTTATTTATTGCAAAGCACAAACACTGCAATTAAACCTGAATGCTGAGGTTTCAGGTTAGGGGGAAAAATCACACATCTTTTGTCTTAAAAACAAGTAACACATGTGCCATAGATTCATTACCACTTCCCTAAGAAACACATACTTAAAGAGATGGAAAGAGACGGAGGTTAAGGAATTTTGTGAAAATTACACAGCAGTCTGGGGTGGTGAGCATGTCTTTAATTCCAGCTCAATGGGAGGTGAAGCAAGAGGAGCACAAGTTTAAGGCCAGCTTGGGCAACTTAATGACTAATACACTTAATTTTTTTTTTAATGGGATACAGGTCTGGGCAAAGGTCCTGGGTTCAACCCACAGTACCATAAAGAGAAAAAAATTAACACACAGCAAGGATATCACAAGGCTAAACTGGCATGTGGTCAGGAGTCCATGTCCACAATGTTAACCTATGACACAAAACAATGAGAAAAGGAACAGATGAGGTGGCCACAGATGGGGTACTCCTTGGCAAGCTTATTCTCAAGACAAAAGTGGAGATTATGAGGCCTGAGAAAGGAGCAGAACTAAGGCTATATGTTCAACTTTGGATGCACCAAGTTCAGTATCTTACTTGAAATTAAACTGTTCAATTGTCGAATACTTAACATTCCTCCAAGCATACTGCACTGTGATAGGTTCTAGTGACATAACATGAACAAAACCAAAGGATTTCTGTCCTCATGGCAATCTTGAGAAATATACATTGATCCTTTCTGCCCATTTCCTTTTACTTTTTTAAACAGAAAAATCAGGACTGGAGATTTAGTTCAGTGGCACAGCACCTCCTCGGCAAGTGCGAGGTCATGAATTTGATCCTTGGTACCAAAACAAAAAACAAAAATCATGAAGTAAACAATTAAAAAACAACAGAAGCAAAACAAGATGACAGGAATTTAATGATGGTTATTGTATTCCATATTGTTACCCTCAAAGTAATTGCTCAGGATACCAGACACAGGCATACAAGATTGATCAAACAACGTAATTTCCCTTTGAGGACTGGGGATTTAGCTCAGTGGCACAAGTGCCTGCCTGGCAAGCACATTGTTGAGTTCAATCTCCAGTACCAAAGAAAAACAAAAACAGAATACCAAAACCAAATGTAATTTCCCTTTGAGCAGTTTCTTGCCCTTTTACTATATCTATGGTAAGTTTTTGAACTTATTGTTTTATTTTATTTTAAAAACAAAACATAACAAAACATAACAAAGCAGATCAGAAGAAAACAATGTAAGTGACACAGATATCAAAGCAAGACAACAGGAAATCTACAGTGGATACCATAATGTCTCTTGTTTTCTTCTAAACAGTTATTTATATCTTCACACACAATGAATTCATATAAAACAAAATAGCATAAAACTGATCAGAACAGAGTAATGAAGGCATTACAGACCTTCGAAATCAGAAATGGCTACCATAATGTCTTCTCTTCTAAATAGCTGTCCATACCTTCATGTATGTTGAAATTAAACAATACAAAACAGACTAAAACCACTCTGAATAAAGCATAAAAGCATTACTGGATTTCACTGCATGACAATATGGAATCAGTAATGGATACTATAATGTCTCTTTTTCTTCAAAGTAGCTGTTCATTTCATCACACATAATATAATCAATTCTCATAAACTGTTTAGGGGAAGTTCTAGGCATGTATAAGCCTCTACACATACATCCATCCTTTTTGCATTAGAGGGAAAAACAAAAAAAAAAAAAAACAAAACAAATTACTAGAAAAACAAAAAAGACAAATAACAATAGCAAAAAGCCCAAAACAATGACAATATAGGCCTTCAAAACAAGGTGGTAGGAACATAACTAAAGTTGTTATTCTACATAGTGATCTTCAAGAATTCCTCAGATCACCAGACACAAACATGCAAAATTGTTCCAGTGCTATGAATGTTAACTGTTTTGTTCCAAGAACTTACAGAATTTGTAGCACAATCATCTTAGCTATCCTAGTGTGTTTATACAAATACAGATATTATTTTTTTCCCCTTCCTTTTTTTCCTTTTCCCTGAGATATTATTTTTTTCCCCTTTGAGCAGATTCTTATCCTTTCACTGTATTTATTGAAGATTTTATATCTTAAGGTGCTCTTACCATTTCTTACACTAGGGACACAATACTGTATTTACACATGTGAGTTTGATTTATTACAAGTATGGTCTCAAGTGGTGTCCACTTCCTTATAAATATCTCAATGTGATCATTCTTTGTAACTGAGTATTACTCCGTTGTATAAAAATACCATACCTTTTTTATCCATTCCTCAGCTGATGGGCATTTAGGTTGTTTCCAAGATCTGGCTATTACAAACTGTGTTGCATAAACATGGGTGCACATATATCACTGTGCTATGATGTTCTCAATTCTTCTGGGAATATGCCCAGAAGGGGAATAGCTGGGTCAACGGGACTTACAATCCCAACTTTTGAGGAACCTCTAGACTGACTTCTAGACTGGTTGTACCAGTCTGCACTTCTACAAACAGTGCAGAAGAGTTCCTTTTTCCTTACAGCATCTCCAGGATTTGTTGTTGGTAGATTTCTTTATCCTGCCCATTTTTTCTGGGGATGGAATCTCAATGTGATTTTAATTTGCATTTCTCAAATGACCAATGATGCTGAACATTTTTTTTCATGTATTTACTTGCCATTTGTATTTCTTCATCTGAGAACTCTGTATTCATCTCAGACGCCCATTTTTGGATTGGGTCTTTGAATTTCAGGGGCCTGATTTTTAAAAATTCTTTGTTTGGGGGACAGCTAAGATTTCTTCAAAATTCATGGGTTTCTTTTTCACTCTGTTGGAGATTTCTTTTGACATGCAAAAACTTTTTAATAAGACGAAATTCCAGTTACTGATTCTGGCAGTTTGATTTTTGTTCATGAACTCTGCCTACCCCTACGTCTTCAAGATTTCTACTTATTTTTTCTTCCAGCAGATTTAGTGTTTCTGTTTTAATATTTAGATCTTTGATCCATTTTGACTTTAGTACATGGTGACAGACATGGGTCTAGTTTTAGTTTTTGGCATATGGAAAGCCAGTTTTTCCAGCACCACTTATTGAAAAGACTATCTTTCTTCCGGTGAACATGTTTGGCCCCTTTATCAAAGATAAAGTGGCTGAGTATGTTTGTAGTTGTATCTTCTAAATCTATTTCATTGATCTTCAGGTCTGTTTTTTCTTTTTTTAAAATTTTATTTAAAGAGGAAAAAAACAGAAAAAGGGTAAAAATATTACAGAATTTCAAAAAAAACAAACAGTAAGAAATAACTAGTAAATAAATTACATATTGTCCTTTTAGAAACAGTTGTTCAACTTACAAAATTAGAGCATACAAAGTGGACATTCACGCAGTGAGACTGCAAACAGATCTGTTCAACAATCCAACAAGAACTTAGAAATATAGTTATCAATCCTACACACTTAAATATATATGCAGTTATATCTTTTATAGCACTTCCTATTGCCTCTTTTTTACAATAGCAATTACACATTTTTAAAAATTTTATTTAAAGAGAAAAAAAAGCGAAACAGAAAAAAGGGTAGCAACAATACAGAATTCTAAAAGAAAAAAAAAACACTGAGATATCACTAGTTGATAAATTACATATTGTCATCTTGGATATAGTTGTTCAAGTTACAAAATTAAAGGATATACAGTAGACATTCAAACAGTGAGACTAAAAACAGTTCTGCTCAACAATCCCACTAAGATTCAGGAATATGGTCATCTATTTTACACACTCAAACATACATGCAGTTATATCCCTTAGAGCACTTTCTTTTCCTCTCTTTTTTACAATAGCAATTACATATTTTGGGTTTTATCACTCTTATAGTTATTACTTTTTACACTAGAGACACAATATGATATTTATAAATGTTTCTTATTTGTTTCACTAATGAGAATAGTCTCAAGTTGTCTCTATTTACCTATGAAGGCCTCAAGGTCATCCTTTTGATAGCTGAGTAATATTCCATTGTATAAAAATACATTTTTTTATTCACTCTGTGGTTGATGGGCATCTTGGTTGTTTCCAAGATTTAGCTATTACAAATTGTGCTGCTATGAACATGGGTGTATGTATATCACTGTGATGTGAACTTTTCAGTTCTTCTGGGAAAATACCCAGGAGAGGAATAGTTGGATTGAATGGAGCTTCCAATCCTAGTCTTCTGAGAATTCTCCATATGGATTTCCATAGTGGTTGCACCAGTCTACACTCCCACCAACAGTGGAGCAGTGTTCCTTTTCCCCCTGCAGCCTTGCCAACATTTGTTATCAGTTGATTTCTCGATAGCAGCTATTCTTTCCGGAGTGAGGTGAAATCTCAATGCTGTTTTAATTTGTATTTCTCAAATGACCAGTGATGGTGAACATTTCTTCATGTATTTATTTGCAATTTGTATATCTTCCTCTGAGAACTCTGTGTTCATCTCAGATGCCCATTTTTGGAGAAGGTCTTTGAATTTGGGGGGCTTGGTGTTTTTCAATTCTTTGTATGTTCTGGATATAAGTCCTTTGTCTGAGGGGTTGCTGGCTATAATTCTTTCCCATTCTGTGGGTTTTCTTTTCACTCTGATGGTGACTTCTTTTGAAATGCAGAAACTTTTCAATAATATGAGATCCCAGTTGTTGATTCTTTGAAGTGTTTCCTGTGCAATTTACATTTTGTTCATGAATTCTCTGCTTACCCCTATGTCTCCAAGACTTCCACCTACCTTGTCTTCTAGTAGATTTAGTGTTTCTGTTTTTTTTTGGTACCGGGGATCAAACTCATGACCTTGCACTTTCCAGGCAGGTGCTTAAGCCACTGAGCTAAATCCCCGGTCTTCTAGTGTTTCTGTTTTAATATTTAGGTCTTTGATCCATTTAGACTTTAGTTTTGTGCATGGTGATAGGCATGGATCTAGTTTCAGTATTAGGCATGTGGACAGCCAATTTTTTCAACACCATTTATTAAAGAGGCTATCCTTCCAGCAAACATGTTTAGCCCTAAACTTTGTCAGATATCAGGTGGCTGAGTGTCTTTGTAGTTGTGCTTGCATCTTCTAATCTGTTCCATTGATCCACAGGTCTATTTCTTTGCCAGTATTCAGGTCTGTTGTTAATCCAGTACCATGCTGATTTTATTACAGTAGTTTTGTAGTGTAACTTCAAGTCAGGGATTGTAATTCCTCCTGCCTTGCCTTTGTTGCTCAGAATTGGCTTTGCTAATGTAGATCTCTTCTGGTTCCAGATGAATTTTAGGAATGATTTCTCTACATCTGTAAGGTATGCTAGTGGTATTTTGATTGGAACTGCATTAAGTCTGAATAACAATTCTGGGAGAACGGCCATTTTGACAATATTTGTTCTTCCCATCCATGAACAAGGAATACCTTTTCATTTTCTGAGATCCGCTTCAATTTCTTTTTTCAGGGTATAATTTTCCCTGAATAGATCTTTTGCTTCATTTGTTAGATTGATTCCTAAGTAGTTCATTTTTTTAGATGCTACTATGAAGGGTGTGGCTTCTCTTAGTTCTCGCTCAGTGAGTTTGTGTATAAGAATGCTATTGATTTTTGACTGTTGACTTTGTATCCAGCTACATTACTGAATTTATTTATTATACCTAGGAGTCTTTAATGGAGTTTTGGGGGTCTTCCATGTAGAGTACCATGTCATTTGCAAGTAATGATGATTTAACTTCTTTTCCAATCTCTACTCCTTTTATTTCTCTCTCTCATCTAACTGCTCTGGTTAGTTCCGCTAGCACTATATTGAATAGGAGTGGTGATAATAGACATCCTTGTCTTGTTCTTGATTTTAGAGTAAAGGCTTTCAGTTTTTGGCTATTTAATATGATGCTGACTGTTGGTTTGTCATAGATGGCTTTTACCATGTTGAGGTAAAGACCATCTATTCCAATTTTCTGTAGGGTTCTTATCGTGAATGAGGGCTGGCCTTTATCAAAAGCTTTTTCTGCATCTATAGAAATGATTATGTAATTATTTTAGGCTTTATTGATATGGATTATATTTATTGCTTTGCATATATTAAATGATCCCTGCACTTCTGGGATAAATCCCACTTAGTTGTGATGCAGGTCTTCTTGATGATTTGCTGCATTCTGTTTGCCAATATTTTATTGAGAATTTTTGCATCTATGTTCATTAGGGAGATTGGCCTGTAGTTCTCTTTTTTGATTGGGTTTTTCTCCGGTTTTGGTATTAGAGTAATACTCTCTTCCAGGAATGAGTTATGGAGAATTGCTTCCTTTTCAATTTCATTGAAGAGTTTGAGGAGTGTCCACATTAAGTCTTCTTTGAATTTCTTGTAGAATTCCACGATGAATTCATCTGGACCTGGCCTTTTCTTTGTTAGTAAGGTTTTAATTCCATTTTCAATTTCATGAACTGAAATTGGATTACTCAGCAGCTTTACCTCTTCTTGATCCAGCTTTGGTGAATCATATGTTTCTAGGAATTTGTCCATTTTTTCAGTGCTATCAAGCCTATGAGAGGTTTTCAAAATAGGTATTGATGATCTTCTGTATTTCCACAGTTCTGTAGTGATTTCACCCTTTTCATCACTTATTGCATGAATTTGAGTTTTTTCTTTTCTTTTTTAATATGGCTGTCTAAGGGCTTATCAACTTTATTCTTTCAAAGAGCCAACTCTTTGATTTATTGATTCTTTGTATTGTTTTCTTAGTCTCTCTTGCATTGATTTCTGCTCTGATCTTTATAGTTTTCTCCCTTCTTTTGGCTTTGGGCTTGACTTGCTCTTCTTTTTCTAGATGTGTGAGGTGTAGCATCAAGTTATTTGTGTTCGTTCTGTTTTCCTGATGTGGGAATTCACTGCAATAACTGCTAAGTGAGGACTGCTATTATTGCATCTCCTTGGTTCTGGTAAGTGGTACTTTCATTTGCTTATAGATATTGTTTAATTTCTTCTATGCCCCACTGATTGCTCAGGAGTGTATTATTCAATTTCCATGTGCTTGTGGGGTTTTTGTAGTTTTTTCTGTCATTAGTTTTTAGTTTCATGGTGCTATGATTGGATAACATGCATGGGGTAATTTCAATTGTTTTGCATTTACTTAAGCATGTTCTATGGGTTAGTATATGGTCTATTTTAGAAAATGTCCCATGTCCTGCTGAGAAGAATGTATATTCTGATGTTGTTGGGTGGAACACTCTATATATGTCCACCAAGTGCATTTGTTCACAGGTATGATTCACTTCTTTCTTTGCTGATTTTCTAATTGATTTATCTGTCTCTTTGTGTCAATGTGGTGTTAAGGTGCCCTGTTATAATTGTGTTATTACTTAATTTTTCATTTCTGTTAATATTTGTTTTTATAGCTGGGTGCTCCCATCTTTAATGCATACATATTTAGGATTATTATTTCTTCCTCTTGAAGTTTTCCCCTAACTAGTTTTTAGTGACCTTGTTTATCTCTTTTGATCATTCTTGGTTTGAAGTTCACATTGTCTGTAAACAGAATAGCTACTCCTGCTTTTTTTTTTTTTTGTTCCTGCTGCATCAAGTATTGTTTTCCATCCTTTAACTTTCAGTCTATGAATTTCCTTTTGGGTTCGATGGATTTCTTGTACACAGCATATGTTTGGATGTTATTTTTTGATCCATTCTGCCAGTCTGTTCTTTTAATTGTTGAATTAAGCCCATCTACATTAATGGCTATAACTGATATACATCAGTTTATTTTTGACATGTTATCTTTCTGCTGTTGTATCTTTACCTTTCCATTCTGTGTAATTGTCTTGCTTAATGGTTTTTTCCTATGTGTATCTAGAATGTCTGAGTATTCTTTGCAGGGTTGGTTTCGTGATCACGAAAATTTTTCAGCTGTTCTTTGTTGTGGAAGTATCTTATTTCCCCAACAATTTTGAAGGAATTTTTTTCAGGGTACATCAATCTGGGTTGGAAGTCATTTTCCTTTAGGATCTCAAATATTTCACTCCATGCTCTTCTTGACTTCATTGTTTGAAACGTTGAGAAGTCTGCTGTGATTTTGATGGGCTTTCCTTTGTAAGGGATCTGTTTCTTCTAAAAGCTTTTAATATTCTGTTCTTATGTTGGATTTCTGGGATGTTGATTATTATATTGTTTTTTTTTTTTTTTTTGGTTATGGCTATTTGGAGTTCTATATGCTTACTTATCTGTATCTCAATTTCCATTCTCATGTTTGGGACATTTTCAGCTATTACTTCTGTAAATAGCCTCTTGATATCATTTGTGTTGTCACCTTTTCATTTATACCCATTTATGTTGTTTTTCTTTGCATCATCTTGCAGCTGTTGAATTATTTCCCAAATCCTTGTTATTTTTAAAAGATCTTTCCTGTTTACTAGCTGCAATCTTGTCTTCTAGGTCTAAAAGTCTATCTTCACTTTCATTGGGGCTGTTGTGCCAACTTTTGATGGAATTTTTGATTTCCTGTATATCTTTTCGGATCTGTTTCATGCATTGTTTCTTGTATTTTTCATTCAAGGTTTCCATCTTTTGCATTGTTCCTCTAATTTTCTTCTTTTTTGGGCACCGAGGATTGAACTCATGACCTTGTACTTGCCAGGCTGGTGCTCAAGCCACTGAACTAAATCCCCAGTCCCTACCTCTAATTTTCTAAGTATGTCTTTAGATGTGTTCAGCATTTCTTTCACTACAGTTATCTACTTTTATTATTTCTGATTTGAGTTCTTATATAGCTTCCCCAAGTTGTTTCTTTACTTCAGTTGCTATCATTTCAGGAGTTTCAGGTTTAGTGGCTTACATTTTCTTCTATGTCCATGTCTCCTAGGCTTTTTTGGGATGGGCTGGAGGTTTGAGATTGCATTTTGCTTGGTCATTTTCCTATATTCCCTTAGAGAAGCCGAAGGCAAGGTCTCAGTTGTTTCTTGGGTTCAGAATATCTATCCCTATCACAGGGAGTTTCTCCAGTTGAGTGGAGGTCCTTAGACTGACCTTACCAGATGGCTCTCAGCCACCTGGGGTTGCTGGGTGGGGCCCTACCAGTTTCTGAGTGATACACCAAGGCTTCCTCATGGGATGGAAATTGCTGTGTGTACCTTGCAGCTTGCAAAGTGAAGTGCATGCTGCTGGGGGCCACTAAGCTTGCTGCTCCCCAGCTTGTTGGGGATGGCCCAAATAGGACTGGAGGGACTTCCCTGTGGGTCCTCTGGTGATGTGGGATGCTGGGTGGGGCCCTACCAGTCTCAGAGCCATGCACCAAGCCTTCCCCATGGGATGAAAGTCAACGTGCACTCTTTTAGCTCACCAGGCAGAACACAGAAGGCTGTGGGTCACTCTCTGGGCAGGACCCAGATAGTCCTGGAGGGAGCTTCCAGTGCATCCTGCAGTGATGTGGGATGCTGGGTGGGGCACTGTCACAGATCGATGTGCCAAGAGTTCCCAATGGGGTGGAAATCGCTGAGTGCCCTTATTCAGTTTTTTTAGACTTGTGAGGCAACACAGTGTTTACACGTGAGTCTAATTTATTTCACTTGAGTATGGTTTTTGGTTGCATCCATTTACCTATAAAAGCCTCAAGTTTATCATTCTTTATGGCTTAGTATTCTATTATATAAAAATAATTCCATTATATAAAAATATCTCATGTTTTATCCATTCCTCAGTTGATGGGCATTTGGGTTGTTTCTAAGATTTAGCTATTATAAATTTTGCTGCTATACATATGGATGCATGTATATTGCATATATATCACATATATAGTGGTATGATGCTTTAAATTTTGGGAAAAATCCCAGATGGGGAATAGCTGGGTCAAATGGAACCTCTAATCCTAGTTTCTTGAGGAATCTCCACACTGATTGAACCAGTCTACACTCCCAACAGCAGTAGAAAAGGGTTCCTTTTCCCCCCCACAGTCCTGCCAGCATGTTATTGGTAAATTTCCTGATATTAGCTATTCTTTCTGGAGTGAGATATCTCAGTGTAGTTTAATTTTCATTTCTTGAATCACCAATGATGTTAAACATTTTTCATATATTTGTCATTTGTATTTCTTCATCTAAAAAGTGTGTATTCATCTGATACCCATTTTTACATTGGGTCTTCAAATAGGGGGGCTGATTTTTTTTTCAATTCTTTATACATTCCAGATAAAAGTCCTCTGTCTGAGGGACAGTTGGTAAAAAGCTTTTCCCAATCTGTCGGGTTTTTTTTCACTCTGTTGGTGATTTCTTTCAATGTGCACAATCTCTTAGTAAGATCCCACTTGACTCTAGAAGCACTTCCTGCACAGTGTGGTTTTTGTACATGAATTCTTAGCCTACTTGCAAGTTCTTGAGATTTCTACCTACTTTGTCTTCCAGTAGGTTTAGTGTTTCTCTCTTAATGCTTAGATTTTTGGTCCCTTGTGACTTCAGTGCATGATGACAGGCATGTGTCTACTTCAAGTATTCAGCATGTAGAAAATCAGTTTTTCCAAAATCATTTATTAAAGAGGTTGTCTTTTTTCCAGTGAACAAGTTTGGCCTCTTTGTGAAAGGTAAGGTGGCTGAGTGTTTCTATTTGTGGCTATATTTTCTGTTCATTCCATTGATCCCTAGGTCTGTTTTCTTTGCCAGTACAATACTGATTTCATTACAGCAGCTTTGCAGTATACCTCACATCTGGTATTGTGATGCCTCCTACCTTGCCTTTGTTGCCCAGGATTGCCTTTGCTATTCTAGGTTTCTTATGGTTCTGTATGAATTTTAGGAATGCTTTCTCTAGATCTGTGTGAGGTATACTAATGGCATTTTGGTCAGGGTTGCATTAAATCTGTGTAACAGTTTTGGAAGTATGACCATTTTCACAATGTTGGTTCTTCTTACCCATGAGCAATGGATCTATTTTCTGAATTTCTCTTCAATTTCTTTCAGAGTACTGTAATTTTCAATGTATAAATCTTTTACTTGCTTTGTTAGATTGATTCCTATTTCATTTTTTCTTGATGTTACTACAAAGGGTGTGGTTTCTATAATTTCTCTGAGTTTTTCTACAGGAATACTATTGACTTTTGAGTATTGTTTTTGTACTCAGCTATACTGCTGAATTTGCTTATTAGATATAGAAGTCTGTTGCTGGACTTTCTGGGGTCTTCTACATAAAGTATCATGTCATCTTCAAATCATGATAAAGTAATTTCCTTCCTTTCTGATCTTTATTCCTTTTCTCTTCTCTAATTGCTCTGGCTAATGTTTCCAGAACTATACTGAACAGGAGTAGTGATAGTAGACAACATTCTCTTGTTCCTGATCTTAGAGTGAAAGTTTTCAGTTTTTGACCATTTAGCTGTTGGTCTGTCATAGATGGATTTTATCAAGTTAAGGTAAAGATCACCTATTTCAATTTTTACCTTGAGTGTTGGAATTTATCAAAAGCTTTTCCTGCATCTGTTGAGATTATCATTTTTGTCTTTTGCTTTTAATATGGTGCATTATATTTATTGATCTGCATATACTGAACCATCCTTTTATTCCTTATATGTATCTCACTTGATTGTGCTGTATAATGTTCTTGATGATTTGCTGTATTCCACTTGCTAGTGTTTTATTGAGGATTTCTGCATCTTTATTAGAGAGACTGGTCTGTAATTTTTATTTTTCCATTGGGTCTCTCTCAGGTTTTGGTTAGCAGTGCAATATTTGCCTCCCAGCATGAATTAGGGAGAATTTTACTTTCCTTTCAATTTCCATCAAAGAGTTTAAGAAGCAATGGTATTAAATTATCTCTCAATTTCATGTAGAATTTAGCTGTGAATCCATCAGGACCTGGGTTTTGTTAATTTTTAAATTATTGTTTTGTTTTGTTCTTTTTGAGGCAGAGTCTCACTATGCAGTTCACGTTGGCCTTGGCTTAATTTGCAACCCAGGCTGGTCTTGAACTTACAAGGATTCTCCTGCCTCAGACTCCCAAGTGCTGGGATCACAGGATACACCACCACACCTGGCTTTAATTACATTTTCAATGTCATAACTGCTATTGGGTTATTTAGAAGTCTTGACCCAGCTTTGGCAGTTCATATGTTTCTAGGAATGTGTCCATTTCTTCTGTTTTTGATCCTATAATAAAGGTTTTCAAAGGAAGTATTGATGATCTACTTTATTTCCACAAGATCTGCAGTGATTTCATCCTTTTCATTCCATATTGCATGAATCTGAGTTCTGTTTCCTTTTTTGGTTCTTTATATTTATTCTTTCAAATAACCAATTTTTTTATTCATTAATCCTTTGTATTATTTGCTTAGTCTCAATTTTGTTTATCTCTGCTCCGATCTTTGTAATTTCCTCCCTTCTTTGGGCTTTTGGTTTGACTTTTTCTTCTTTTTCTAGAAGTTTGAGGTGCAGCATTAGGTTATTTGTGCTGTTTTCTTGATACGAGAATTCACCACTATACATTTTCCTCTGAGGTCTGCTTTTATTACATCCCACAGGTTGGGGTAGAGTTGTATTTGCATTTTAATTTAATTTTTTCTTTAATTTTCTCTGACTCACTGGTTGTTCAGTAGGGTCCTATTTAATTTCCATGTGTTTATGGAACTTTTGTGGTTTCTTTTGTCCTTAATATACAATTTCTGTGCACCTTGGTCAGATAATATGCATGGGAAACTTCCAATTCCTTTGCATTTATTTAAGCATGTTCTATGGGTTAGTACATGGTATATTTTAGAGAATGTTCCAGGTACAGCTGAGAAGAATGTGTATTCTGATGCTCTGGGGTGGCACACTCTATACTCATCTACTAAGTTCACTTGTTCATGAGTTTGACTGAGTTCTGTTATACCTGCTAATTTTTTGCCTAGTTGAAGTGTCTCTGTGTCAATAGGGTGTTAAGGCTTCCCATTATAACTGTATTATTGCTTATTTGATTTTTCTTGTCTATTAATATTTGTCTTATATAGTTGGGTGCTCCCATATTTGTTACCTCTTCCTCTTGAAGTTTTCCCCAAACAACTATATACTGACCTTCTTTATTTCTTGATTGTTGATTTGAAATTCACATTGTCTGCAAACAGAATACCTTCCCTTGCTTTTTTCATTTCCTGTTACATGGAGTATTGTTTTCCATCCATTGACTTTCAATCTATGCATTTCCTTTTAAATGTGTTTCTTTTATATAGCATATTGTTGGATTTTGTTTTTTGATCCACTCTGCCAGTCTCTTTTGTTTTGACTGGTGAAATGAGGCTATTTACTTTAATGGTTATAACTGATTATGTACTAGTTTTTCTTTGTCATGTTTTCTTTCTGCTTTTGGTCCCCTAATTTCCCCTTCTGTTTAACTGCTTGTCCTGCTTGTTGCTTTCCTTCTGTTCTTATAATTGTGGCCACTTTTATCTCTTCTAGGATGTCTTTCAGTATTCTTTGTAGGGTTAGCTGGCTGGTCATGAAGTTCTTCAGTTGTTCTTTGACATGGAAGTTGATTTTGAGAGATAAATTTTGCAGGGTACATCAATCTGGTTTTGAAGTACTTGAAATACTTCAAGTTCTTCTTGATTTGATGGTTTGGGTTGAGAAGTCTGTCGTGAACCTAATAGGCTTTCCTTTATAGGTGACCTATTTCTTTTTTGCAGTGGTGTTTAATATTCTGTTGTTATTCTGAATTTCTGGGATCTTGATTATGTCAAGGTGTAGATTTATTTTGGTTTTGGTTAACTGGAGTTCTACATGCCTTGCTTATCTGTATGTGTTTTTTTTCCTCATGTTTGGGTAGTTTTCTGCTATTTTGCAAACAGTCTTTGTTTCATTTGCATGGTCTCCTTTTTCATTGACAGCTATGAGACTTATTTTGTTTCTCTTTGCAGCATCTTGCAGCTTTTGAATTATTTCCTGATTCCTTGTTATTTTTAGGATATCTCCCTTTCATCATTAGCTGCAATCTTGCCTTCAAGGCCTCAGGGTCTATCTTCAATTTCATTTATGTGGTTTTTCCTGCTTTGAATGGAATTTTCGATTTCCTGGATATTTCCTTGAATTGTTTGATGTAGTCTAATTTTTCCCCGCATTGTTCATTCAAGATTTCCAGCATTTTAATATGCGCCTCTATTTTTTTTTTACTCTATGTCTTCTTTGGATATACTGAACAATTCTTTCATTATGTTTATCATTTCTGTTTTACCTGAGAGCATTTCTGATCTGATTTCCTTTTCAGCTTCCTGGCATTGTTTCTTTACTTTGTTGCTATCATTTCAGAAATTTCAGGTGTGCGATTTCTAATTTTATACATGTTTATGTCTCCTGTATTTGATCTGGATAGGCTGGACGTTTGAGATTGCATTTTGTTCTTTCATTTTGGCATTTTCCTGTTTCTTCAATATCAGCAGGATGTCAAGTCCTAGTTGCTTCCTGTACTGGCAGCCTGTTCAGCAGCAGGCCTAATGAGGGTTGTGTATCTTTGGGCATGAACTCCTGGTCCTTGTGGGCTTCAGAGATGGTTCCCATGTATGGGCAGGTTGTTAGTGCAGCTTCAGCTTCCCAGTTCCCATGAGCCTCACCTATGGTCCCTGGGTGTGGCTGAGTATCACTGAGCACAATTTTCTAGTCCCTGCAGCCCTCACTGTGGGTTCCCAGATGACTGCAGGTCACTGGGTGCAGACATAAGGTCCCTGTGGGCTTCAGAGATAGTTCCCAGGTGTGGGTGAGTTGATGGGTGCAGACTTCCAATCCCTGTGGATCTCACTGAGGGTTCCTGGATGACTGTGGGTCACTGGGCATGGCCTTCAGTCCCTATGGGCCTTAGACATAGTTCCTGGGTGTGGACAAGTCAGTGGGTACAACTTCCCAGTCCCCATGAGCCTCACCTAGAGTTCCTGGCTGTGGGCACATCAATGGGCACAGCTTCCCAGTCCCTGTGGGCATCCATGTGGGTTCCTGGATGACCATGGGTCACTGGGTATAGTCTCCTCATTTCCTAACCTAAGAATTTCTAGTGCATCAAAATCAACTTACAAATAAATGAAGACATCATTAAAAACATTTAAAGTTTATTTTTCACAAAGAGAATCCTAAACACTGAATATGTCAGTCTGGTACAGAGGCCTAAAGACAGATGATAGTCCCAGAAAGAAAAGCTGGAATGACTAGAAATCACTCACATAGGAGCAGATACTCTGAGCTGATTTATAATAGATTTATTTACATAAATTAATGCCATAAAATGACAAATGATAGAGAACTTAAGAGAATGACACTAAAATATAGCCAGAGGCAAACAGTAAAATCAATGGTATATTAATAATGCATAAGATCAGTAAGAGCTTTTTGGTGTCCTGTCATCTCTTTGACATAAAACTGTACTAGACAACACCCCACCATTTTCCCAAACAGAAGTATTTAACTTACTATGTTCTTTATTGTCACTCAAATGATACTTCCTCATGAATGTATTACTAGTTTGCTATGTCTGCCATAACAAAATACCACAAACTGGGAAACTTAAGAAAGAGAAATTTATGCATCATGGTTAAGATCAAGATGCATTTAGGATCAGTTTCCCTTTAGTCCTCTCTCCTGGATTGTCAATGACTGCCTTTTTGTTGTGTCTGCATGCATTCCTTTGTTCCTGAGAGTGCAGGCCTCTACATCTTTTTCACATATCTAAGTTCCATTCCTTCCTTCCTCAGAGTACAGGCCTCGACATCATTCACACATGCCTAAGTTCTGCAAGGATTCAAGGCAGCTGAGAACTTGTCCCCATAGCCTCTTCTTATCCCAATCACCTCCTCTTTAAAGAGTAGGGGTTAAATCTTCCTCACACTCAAATGAGGGAGGCATAATTCTATCACAATGATGTAAATGTGAGAACTCCATAAGTTAAAGGTGGATATTTTAAGATCCCATAAAAGAAAAACAAGAAAGTCATTTTGATGCGCAGTCTATATAATTGAAGCTGGCTTCAGGAAATACTTTCAAAGATTCAAATGCTCAATGTTCCTTAACAAAGTCATACATGTTATATGTTCTGTGTGCACATGTATCGAACTATGTAACAACAGACACAAGAATGAAATCAATTGCTTACTAGACATTAAATGAGCTAGCTATAAGAGGCTGACTAATGACAAGCACAATGTACTTATGACTATATTTGCTCAATCCTCTAATTCTAGTGGTTGTCCAGTCTCTAAAAGGAAAGTCACAGACCAAAGTCACTTCAAGTTCATTTTATTCATTTATTTTTGTCTTTTTGAGGAAGGGTTTCACTATGTAGTTCAGGCTGGCCTTGAGGCATGTGCCACCATGCCTGGCTCAAGTTCACTCTAATAGAAATGTTTCTCTTTGGTGAGGAAATGGGCAGGTAACTGAATGCACATAGATTGAAGATAAACAAAATGCCAAGGGGATTTTGTACCATCAACTCATTAAAGGTAAAGTCTTTGTTTTGTCTTTTTATGGATCAATCCCTGGGAAGATCAAGCATCTTCACATAAGAGCATTTTCCCCACAAAACATAAACAACAGAAAGTACTCTACAGTGATATTTAGTCTATCCCAGCTTCATCAATCTGGTCTCTAAATGAAGAGGGAATAACGCTGCTAAGAAACCTGCATTAGAATTTGTGGGCTGGACACTTGGATTAATGAGCAACCTGTTTTCCTCTGAGGACCACTGCACAAATCCTTGTCCTCAAATTGCACTCCCACCAGGAAAAGCTTGCTCTACTGTAAGACACTCATTATTTCTATATGAAATCTCATTATCATTTCAGTTATAAAGGCTGGCAAAATAATAGCTGTCAGGTCTTTTTTAGTCAGACTTTTCCAGAATCTGAGCAAAGGCCTGAGTTTTCTATTCTCTCTGCCTCCCAAAATGCAGAGGTAAACATATTAAATGATTTCTCTGGATTCTAGAGAAATCTCAGGCTTCTGACTAAGGCCTCTTTCCTTAGTTTCTTGTTTTATTCTGCCCTTTGTATTCACAGTAGTCTGATTTTGGCCATTTGACCTCTCTTCCTTAGTTGGCTAGCATCTTCGCCATTGCATATCCTTGACACAAGGAAACCACTCATCCAACTGGGCCATCCTTGCCAGGTCCCTCACCTCATGTCTTACCCACTGGCTACTTTCTGTCTCCACAGAACCTCAGCTCCTCTTGGACACTTCCTGGCGCCATCTCTCTTCATGACCGGGTAATCTCATCCCTTTCTGCTTTCTCCATACAGCACACAGCACAGAACCCCATACACAGCAAGTGTTTAGTGAATCAGTGTCAAGCCTACAATCTTAAACTTGCCAATCAGCAAGCTGCTGCTATGTGGAACATTATGATAGTCTAATCAATACTTGAACAGCTCAGGAAACTAAAGCAATGAAATCATATCACCCATCATATCCTGATCTAGTGTTCTGTTTTTCTCAGATAAGAGGTGGAGAAAATGTTAGAAAGATGTCCAGAGCATGGTCACTTGATTTTGGTTACTTTCCTACAAAGCAAAAAGTCTGGCTTAACTAGCAGCTTTTTTCAAGCACTCTAGCTACCTAGAAACATTCTATGCAATATCAGATTTTAAAGAAAATTCTACTCACCAGCCTTGTGAAAGCAAACACTTCCACAATAAAGTTACTTAACTTGATACTGCCAATTTAACTAGAGTAAAAACAACTTTCATGTTGCTAATAACCTCCAGGACAGAAATATCTTTAAGCATGCAAGCATTCAGCTATCAGTTAGGTAGCCCCTCTTTCATTTTCAAAACCCTAAGCCATTGTTTTTTACTAAAATACACAGAAACTTAAGTTCCAACAAGATACTTTAAAGACTCCTCATTTTAATTTACTCATTGCTGAGAAAAAAATGCCTAAAACCCAAAATTAAAGGAAGCAAGGTTTATTTAGCTTGCACTTCACAGAGGTTTCAGTTCACAGTTGGCTGGCTCCAAGGAAGCAGGGTATTACAGAGGAGAAACAGTTCTGGCAGGCAGAAGGCAACAAAGCAGCCAGTGACAAGTAATGAGTAACCAGCAGTCCTTCATATTCTATCCAGGCTATATCCCTCAGGGCTGGTCACACTCAACCCAGGGTGGGCCTTCCCATTATCCACACCCAGAACTGACTGAACCAGTCAGTGAACTAATTTAGTAATCATACATCCAAGATCCTAGCCACCTCTGAAAAGCCCCACCTACAACTACATGAGGTTTTAGGGGAGACATCTAGACACAGGTCATAATATTTCCTGTGATTCTTTACTATACTAAACACAGCTATCTAGGGTCATGTTTACATAGATTATTTTTTAAAGACCAATCCAGCATCAATAATTAATAAAATTTCTGATAACCATTCTCCTATATATACAAACAAGAGGATATTGTGAAACTAAAATATTTTTACCTTAGTGGTTTATGCAAGAACCACTATGAAAACCATAATTAAACTGTTCCATTTGTTTTGGTTATTTCTATGTAGTAGTTTTATATTTCAGACAAAATATTTTTATTAATTTCTTCATAGAACAGCCCAACATTAAAGTATACACACTTCACAGCCAGAACCTTTAGTACTTCAATTACTAACAAACTAAACCACAAAGAGAATATGGTAGTAAAGATAAAATCTCAGTGCTGGCTATAGAGTGTAGCCAGGATGGTGGCCACTCATGTAATCTCCTGCACTCCAGGTTTGCTGAAGCAGGAGAATCACCATGAGTTCAAGGCCAGCCTGGGGATGCTCAGCAAGTTCAAGATTACCCTGAACTACACAGGAAGAACCTGTTCAAAAACAAAAAACCTGCAGAGAATCAAAAAGGTAAAATCAAGAGAATAGAAGTAAAAGGAAATATGTGAATAGTCAAAAATGGTACAACACTCTTATTAAAAATTTCTGGAATTAGGCCTACTCTTTCTTTCCTATGGCTAATATGTACTAATAGCACAGAGACTGCTGGAATTTATGATGACTGGTTCTAACCTTTTCCTTTTTACCTTCCAAGTAGAATTCTACTCCTTCGGCACTGCCTTGAAATTAACCATAGCATCCTGGAAAAAAAAATGCGCACACACACACACACACACACACACATGCTCCTTTGCCTGACCTGACATGATATGACAGCACCTGACCTGTAGCTATGTTTTCAGTCTACAAAGTATTCTCACAAACATCATTTGTGTCTCTTTTCTAGTCCTAAATTATTTGCATCTTGGGACCACTGGACCCACTGGTCCCTCTTTCACCCTGTTGTTCCCTAGCAGTCCTCATGTCACCAACAAACACTTGCCTTAACTCTTCAACATCTATATATAGCACACAATCTGCAACCATTCTGCAGAAAAGGAGATAAAAAGCCCAGAAGATGAAACTTATTCAAGATCAATCAGCTATAAATGTGGCTACTGTATCTAAGGTCAATATTCTCTAGTACAGTAAGAATTTAAAATATAACAATTTAAAGATATAAAAATTTAAGCTGTAACCCATTTTAAAATATAAAAATCACAAGTGCACCCACTACTTATGAGACTGAAGCAGAACTTCTGTGAGTTCAGGGCCAGCCTGGGCTACAAAGTGAGTTCAAGACCAGCCTGAACTCTACATAGTGTCTCAAAAGAATGAAAAAAAAATATATATATAATTTAAATAAAAAGGTTTATCAAGCTCTCATTGTGAAAACATTGGGCAGTATGTCTTTTTTTTGGGAGGGGGTTGAGACATGGTCTTCTACATTCAGGGCTGGCTCCAAATTCATGGCAATCTTCCTGCCTCAGCCTCCCTAGTGCTAGGATTACACACGTGTGCCATCACACCTTGCGTTGGCAATATTCTTACTACAGGAATATTGAGTCATGTGTAAAAACAACACTTTCCTCCCAATTTTAGAGTGTGAAATAAAAGACAATCTGAGAGGGAAATTTTTTAAATTCAAAAGCCTTTTATGGGGGAGAATGTATCCCAAGGAGACATAAGAGCCTAGACCTAGGTCCACATGCAATCAGACCCCTTAAAATCACCTGTGTCAAGCACAGTGGTGCCTGCCTATAATCTCTCCTACTCAAAAAGCTAGTGCAGGAGGATGGCAAGTCCATGGCCAGCCTGGACAATTTAACAAGACCCTTCCTCAAAATAAAAAGGCCTGGGAGGTAGATCAATGCTAGCATGTGTTGTTAGCTTGTGTAAGCCTTAGGGTCAACCCCAGTACCAACACATATGCAAATCAGTGCGTTTGGGCTGTCACCAAGACAGTAACATTTATTGTAATTATTTCCAATATAAGTGGAATGTATAGTAAAGAATATAAGCCCATAAGGATAATCAACAAGGATGCTGTTATTTCCTGAATTCACTAGGAAAGTAATTAGTAACACCAACACAAAGCTTCAATGTGTTAGAAAACCTGATTTAATGAAGGCAAAATGAAATTATGTGCAGCCAAAGGTTTCAGAAGCAGTTCAAATGGAGAAAAGCAGCAAGGGTGAGTTATCAGTCATTTTGAAAAGTTACAAGCACAAAAGAGTCTGCAGAGTGGGTTCAGCACTTGTACTGGATGCCTCAATTTAATTTTCCAACCTAGTTATTAGTAAAACTATTATCAAAATAATACTGGAATATTATATGTATTATGTATTTATTTGTTCTTTATAGTTACATACATATTTAACTGCATGATAATGTCACATAAAAAGTAGAAAATTATATCCACACCAAAGGGCCTCAGTAAGTTCCTTTCTTTGGATAAGTTCATTTTACTCAAATTTACAAAATTCTGCTCTAGATCAGAGATCAGCCAGTGCAGAAAAAATATGAACAGCACAGGCAAAGCTATTAAAATATTTAGATGACAGAATTTAATAAAAGCCAATACAAGGTAACAATTGCAAGGCCTCACCGCCTCCACATCTGCACCCCTGGAGTTGTGCACAAATTAGCTCTAGCCAGGAACATACTTGTAATATCAGCTACTAGGCTGAGGCAGGGAGATTCCAAGTTCAAGGCCAATCTGAGCAATTTAGCAAGAAATCTCTCATGATAAAACAAGAAGATTTATGAGGGCAGACAGAGAGGTGGCACACTTGTTCCTGGATTTAACCCAGAGACAATGGTTGGGAAAGAGATCCTCTAGCCCTGTGAGTGTGCTACAACACTGCTCTGGAAACACAGTGTGTAGAAACTGACACCTCAACCCCCCCTACCTTTCCCATTCATCTAATGGCTCTCAGTTCAAGCCCTGGATGGACAACTTAGCAACTAAGTGAGACAGTGGCTTAAAAGATTAAAATGGGCTGGGCATGGTGGCTCATGGCTGTAATCTCAGCACTTAGGAGACTGAAGCAGGAGGACTGTCATGAGTTTCAGGCTAGTCTGAGCTACAGAGCAAGACCTTATCTCAAAAATAAATAAACAAGTATAAATAAGTTAAACAAGACTGGCGATGTAGCTCAATGTGAAAGCCTGGGGTCAGCTTTCAGTAAGGGGGAAAAGACAGCACTATTACCCTTTATCCTTGCTTCACCTGTGTATGCAGCAAATCCTCCTTCCCTGACATGTCATTCAGGTTATGACATCTTTCTCCACAACATCAGTTCTCAGGACAGACTGAGTTTTATGTGCTGCTACATCCACCAGCCCTAAAACAGCAAGTTATAAACATCAAATACTTGTCAAATGATTACATACAAGCCCTGGATTCATTCTAGTTATTCGTTCTAGTTATTCAGTTCACTGGTCTATTCATCACAATTGTTTTACAAGGTTGGATGTTCTAGTTAACATCAAAATGCCCCCAAAAGTTTGTGTAACTGGGAGTTTTTCCACCCTGCATCACAAATTCTCAACTCTAAAATTTAATGCTTTCTTTGATCATCACTATCTATAAAGAGTAAATTTGGCTAACTTTGATTTTCCTAAACCATTTAATTGCATTCATGAACTAAAAAATTAGAAAGCCATGTACATTTTGCTAACTACCAGAAAATTTCATTTTTTTTTGCAATCCTCTCAAAATTAGGGTAGATATTTTGGGTGGTAAAATCTTACATCATCTGTTCCTTTTCTGTCTCCATCAACATGTTCCCCCAAATCTTAGCTTCAAACAAAACTGTCTCTAATTTCTAAACAACTTTGTTACATTGCAAGATAGGAAAATGTACTTCAAAAAACTAACAGAGACCAAAGATTACCCATGGCCCCAAGTAGGCAATTTGGCCTAAACTGAAAAATCACTTTTTACTTTTGCCAGCAGTCCTCTAGAGAGGGGAGGAGTAGCAGAAAAGAACAGGCCTTAATAGGAGGCTACTTGAGTACCCAGGAGCTGAAGTACAGTAAAGCCCAACTGCTTGATTCTGGAGTCTACAATGTAATGTAGCCCCAACCTAAGGGCTTTACTTCCTCTGCTGTGCCTTGTCCAAGCTGCAGGTGTTCAGACACACCAGGAACAGGCTGTGCTGCCAAGTCTATAGAAAGGTATCTGGATTGTTTTAGGTGTTCCTGAAAATAATGGACCAGCATCCTGTCCTACTTCAAGAAGCTGGTTTCTTGTTACCATGATAACGAGCACCCTAAAAACAGAGATAATTTGCTACTTTACTGCAAATTCAAAGGATTCTACAGCTTTGTTTTTTACAGAAATGAAGTGAGGCAGGGATGTAACTCAGCAGCACAGTGCCTGCTTGGCAAGTGCAAGGTCCTGAGTTTGATTCCTGATACAAAAAAGAAAACCAAAATAAAGTGGGAAGAGTAACAGAAATAATTTTAGAGTATTTATAAACATATAAAGGAATATGCTTCTGGACTCTAAATAACAAGATATTAAATGGTCCTTTAGAGGAAAACACAATAGGAGTGAAGGCACCAAAGAAAACAAATGGATTGGGCTACGTTCTACTATTTATACCTTTAGTCTATCACAGAGCTCAGCACTACAGCTTTTCCAGAACAGAGGTTTCAGATCAGTCAAAAATATACAAAACACATTAGGAAACCCAGAAGGCTCCTGTGTAAGAAAAATCTATCAAAGTAATTAGCAACCAATAAAAGACAAAAGTAATATGCAGGGTGGCGATGCTAAAATGTAGCATTTTAAAGAAGCCATATTTTACCCACGCATGGCAGCTTACACCTGTGACCTCGGCATTTTGGAAGCTGGGGCAGGAGGTCATGAGCTCAAGGTCAGCCTGAAGTACAAAGAGGAAATCTGTCTCAAACAAAGCATAACACAACAAAATGAAACACAACATAACGAAACTCAAAGCAAAGCAACACCACACACACACACACACACACACACACACACACACACACACACACGGCTATTTCTGCAGTATCTGGCACTGTAGTAGAGGGAATATGTGCCCACTCCTCCAACTCCAACAGCATTCTCATTGCTGAACCCTAATCTCTAACACAATAGTTTTGGATATGGGAACTTTGGGTATGGTTTTGTGGTAAGGTCAGAACTAACATAACTGGGGCTAGTGCCCTAAGTGAGACCTAGAGCCTCCCTCCTTCCCTTCTGAGAAGATTGCCATCAGCACCAGGAAGCAGCACTTACCCAAACTCCCAATTTGCTGGCACCTTGATCTGGGACTTTATACCTACTCAAACTGTATGAGGTAAATTTCTGTTATTTATAAGCCACCAGTCTATGGTATTCTGTCAAAGGCAGACCTCTGAGGGCCTCATCACCTCCTCTGTTCTTCTCTCTCTGCCCCTCAGAACTGTGGAGTCAAATAAGGGGTACTCTACCATTGAGCTATAGCCTCAGCCCTTTTTATTTTGGGACAGACTGGCCTCAAAGATGTGGTCTCCAGAAGAGTTTAGAGTGAAGTATTTCAAGCCCTAAGAGCAAATAATTTTCATATTCATAGACTTAGAATTAAAGGATGGAAAACAACATTTCATGCACCAGAACCCAGAAAACAAGCAGGTGGTGGCAATTCTAGTATCAGATATGGTAAACTTCAAGTTAAAATGTATTGGAAGACACAAAGGCAGTCACTACATACTACTTAAGGGAACAATCCAATAAGAAGAGACAACATTGGTAAACACATATGCACCAAATACTGGAGCACAAATACAGTATGTTAGTTATTTACTATCAATGTCTTCTTTATTGTACTGTTTGGTTTGTTTCATAAATCAAAAAGTATTGAAAAGATCAAGTAAATATTAACACAATCATAGTAGGGGACTTTATAACATGTCACTCATAAAGAGATCAACTAAACAAAAATCCAGTAATACATTTCAGAGCTGAACCACATCCTTAAACATTTGGACTTAATGGATACATACAGTGTTCTGCCCCTCTACAACAGTGTGTACATTCTTTTCAACAGCACATGGTACTTTTTCCAAAGCAGATCACATACTAGTCCACAAAATCTGCTTTAAAACAAAAGAAAAGAAATTAATCCATGCACACTATCAGGCCACTGTGCAATGAAAATATAAATCAATGACAAAAGAAAATTTGGAAAAGGCAAAAGCTCCTGGAAAACTAAGAACATATTCCTAAACAACTAATGGGTCACAGAAGAAATCAAAGAAATTAAAAAATTTCTGGAAGTTAATGACAATACAACTCAATGAAACCTTGAGACACTGGAAGCACAGTGGACCCTCAAGTTACTACCAGTCTTACATATGAACGACTCAACCTGAATTTAGGTTTAACTTATGACCAAAGTCTTGGACTATGATCCAAATGCTATCTGCATATGTAGCTGTAAACATAAGACTTGCAATGCCAGAAAAGCACATGTAAGTGTGGGTTTGGGCCCAGATGCACATTTGTGGATGTGACTTCAGTTAGTACTTTACATAATCACTACAATTACTGGTATTAAAAAAAGTGGACAAGCCCCCCAAAACCTCAAAAACAAGCCAAGGAAGGAAGGGAAGGTTAAAAAAAAAAAGCACTCACAACTGAAAAGGAGGAGGAAATTGTGGCGAAACATGAGAATGGTATTTGTGTGACCAATCTCTCTAATATGTACATGTCAAAATCCACCTTCTCAGTAATCTTACAGAGAAAAGATTTGTATAAGGAAGCTAGCATTGCTAAACATGTTAATCAAATTAGTAGTCACAATCAGCAGTGTTAGATGAGGTAGAAAGCCTAGTATTAGCATGGATAAATGAAAGGCAGATGGCAGGTTGTATAGCCTGAGTCTATAATTTGTGAAAAAGCTAGGGCTATAAATGCCTATCTTGTAAAGGATAATCCATCAACAAGTGGTAATGGTAAAACATTTCATTCCACTAAGGAGTGGTTTCACAATTTTAAAATGAGATCTGGGGTTCACAGAGTAACTAGGCAGGGTGAAGCTGCCAGCGCTGATACAAGGGCTGCTGAAAATTACATATACCACTTCAAAATGAGGACCCAGAGAAATGACTTTTTCTCTTATCAACTTTTCAACTGTGATGAAACTGGCCTTTTCTGGAAGGAAATGCTCAGGAAAACACATTACCCAGGAAGAGAAGAAAATGCCAGGCCACAAGCCTCTGAAGGATAGACTAACCTTACTGCTATGTGCCAATGCAAATGGTGAACTCAAGATAAAGCCTCTCTTAGTTTATCATTCTGAAACCCCCTAGAGTGTTCAGAAAACAAAGGCGTGAAGAACAGGTTAGGGGTCATGTGGAGACCTAATCCAAAGGCTGGGTAACAAGAGTACTTTTTCTTCAGTGGATCAGGGAGACTTTCTGTCCTATTGTTAAGAAATATCTAGAGGACAAAGGTTTACCACTCAAGGCTCTCCTCATCATAGACAAGGCTTCTGCTCACCCAAAAGATTTGGAAGAATTGGCTGAAGAATTCCCGTGGCTCTCAGTCAAGTTCCTGCCACCTAATACAACTCCTTCACTGCAGCTTACGGGCCAGAAGGTTATAGCTAAATTAATTACTTTATTTATTTATTCATCCATTTTATTTCAAAGAGAAAAAAACCAAAATTTCAAAACACAACAATCAGGGGACAACAATGTGCATTGTGCATTGCCATTCCCAAATCAGTCATCCACAGTACAAGACATCTTATAGCTAACTTTAAGAAGCTACACACTGAAGAACTGCTCCTATTTCTACATAGTTCCAGATACAGATTTAACCCTTACAGAGTTCTGGAAGGAGCCTTACAACATCCTTTCCCATATGTGGTTAACTGAGAAGTCCTGGGCCAATACCTCTCTACGGATGGTGAGATCTACCTGGAATAAAGTGTGGCCTAAAATTATTATGAGGGAGACTCTGTAGGTTGCATAGAGGACCCTTCAACTGACCCTGTGGTTGCTAACACTGTCACTATAGCAGAGCCCACAGGCTTGCAGGTAGACAGTGGTGATGCTGAGGAACTGGAGGAGGAACACTCAGAATTGTCTACAGAGGAACTTCAGCAACTTCTGGCTGAACAACAGAGAATGACAGCTGAGGAG
Source organism: Hydrochoerus hydrochaeris (assembly GCA_004027455.1). Classification (NCBI taxonomy): domain Eukaryota; kingdom Metazoa; phylum Chordata; class Mammalia; order Rodentia; family Hydrochaeridae; genus Hydrochoerus; species Hydrochoerus hydrochaeris. Next base: position 102,167 of record PVLA01002239.1, on the reverse strand, counting down.
CTTTCGGAAGGGGGAATATCAACAATCAGTGCAGCAAAGTCCTTTTTAAATAAAGGAAATCCTGAAAAAATGGAAAGAACTACAAACATCTGTAGGGAAGACCCACTCAGAGGGATTTGCTTAATGACAATGTCATGTCATACTAATGATAGTGTTAAAGAAAAGACAGAAACAAACAACTTTAGAAAAGCTTTAAGTTCTGAAAACAGACCTACTGAATCAGAAGCAGGTTTTGGTATGCTAGACTCTCCCAAGGAGAGGAAGGACACTAGAGAGCCAGGTTACTGTTTGGAAGGGGGACTCGCCTTCCAAACAATAACCACCTTCCATTTCATCCTCCCTTCTTGCAAGCCAAAGATGTCCACTTGAATGGTGAGTATAGTATGAAATTTTTGTGTTAGTAAACTAGGCACATTTTATAACTTTTTGGTGAATACACTAGGAAAATTATTGGCATTTCTGGTAAATTAAACACATTAAACAACACTTTATTATGAAAAGGCTAGTTAAGGGATACTTTGGGAGGTTCAGAACACATTATGGGTGTTTTCATTACTTCTTAGGTGAAATACAGTCTTGACTTAAAGCCAATTTGAATTACAACCAGCCCTCATGAACAAATTGAGTTCATTTAAGTCATTGCAGTTCTAAGAGGAAAATTCACTGCAATAAATGCTCACATTAGTAAAACAGAGCAAGCCCAAAGAAATAACCCTTATGAGAAATCCTAAGATATTTGAGAAACAACAACAAAACAGCCCCAAACTGAAATTAAGGAGGGAAATTACAAAGGTAAGAGTAGAAATTAATAAAATTGAGACTAAAAAAGTTTTTTTTTAAAAAAAAATCAAGGAAACAAAGTATTGGTTCTTCAAAAGAATAAAATAAGCACGTAGACTCATTAAGAGAGAAAAGACATAAATGCAATTAGAAATGACAAAAGTAAAATCACAATGAACACCATACAGAAGATGGTAACTACTTTAAAAAATTATATTCCAACCAATTACTACACAGTGAAGAAATAGATTTCTAGGTACATAACAGACTACCAAAACTAACCAATGAAGACAAAATTACACTTAACAACTCAATCATAAACAAGGAAATTGACTCAGTAACAAAGAATCTACCAACTATAAAAAGCCCAGCTTTCACAGCTGAATTCTATAAAAGTTCTAAGGATGTTGTATCACCAATACTTCTCAAGCTCTTTAAAGAAAATGAAAGGGATGGTATGTTCTCCCAATTCATTTATGGAATCACTCTGATCCCAAAACTGGATAAAGATCCACCTAAAATAGAGAACTGTATATTCATCTGTTTAATTAATATAGATGCAAAATACTCAACAAGATAGTAGCAAATAGAATGCAGTATATTATCAAAAAGCTAATACACTGTGATCAACTAGGTTTCTTCCTAGACATGCAAGGGTAATTCAACATACATAAGACTACAAATATAATATATCCCATAAACAGGAGCAAGGTCAAAACCCATATGCTCATATCAATAGATGCAGTAGAGGCTCTCAACAAAATCCAATCCTTCATGATTAAAAAAAAAAACCCAAAGAAAATAGGTACAGGACTATACTTGACCATGATAAAAGTTGTCTATGACAAAACAATAGCCAGCATCATACTAAATGGGTAAAAATGAAAAGCATTTCCTCTAACATCAGAAGCTAGACAAGGATGTCCACTATCACCTCTGCTATTCAACACAGTACTTGAAACATTAGCTATAGCAATTAGGCAAGAGAAAGAAATAAAAGATCTATATAAGAATGGAAGAACTCAAATTCACTATATAAAGGTGACATGATACTGTACATGGAGAAGACTCAAAGAACTCAACCAAAACCTCTTGGACTCAGTAACAAAATTCAGCAAAGTAGCAGGATACAAGATCAATACACCAAAGTCATTAGCATTTGTGTATACTAACAATAAATAGGATGGGAAGGAATTTATGAAAACAATACCATTCACAGTTGTTTCAAGAAAAATGAAATATTTAGGAATTAGCTTAATCAAGGAAGTGAAAGACCTCTGCAGAAAAAACTATAGTACTCTAAAAAAGATGACTAGAGGACATAAAATGGAAAGATGCCCTTGCTCCTGGTTAGGCAGACCCAATACTGTTAAAATAGCTGTACTTCCAAAACTGTTATACCAATTCAGTGCAGTCAAAATACCAGGAGCACACATTATAGAGCTAGAGAAAAAACAAAGTTCACATGGAACCAGAAGAAACCCTGAATAACAAAAGTAATTCTGGGCAATAAGAACAAAGCAGGTAACACAGCAATGCTAGACTGCAAATTGTACTAAAAAGCAATAGTGATAAAAATGGCATAGTAGTGGAACAAAAACAGACATGTGGACCAATGGGATTGAACTGAGGATACAGAAACCTTTCCAGACATATTCAACTATTTGATTTTTGACAAAGGGTCCAAAAGCATACATTGGAGGAAAGACAGTCTGTTTAGCAAGTGGTGCTGGGAAAACTGGTTATTTGTTTGTAGAAAAATGAAACTGGTCTCTTATCTCTTACTATATACTAAATTAAAATCAAAATGGGTCTAAGATCTAAACATTAAAACAGAAACATTAAACTTTCTGGAGGACAAAATAGGTAAAACACTTGAAGACATAATCTTACAGGTGGCTGAGTTAGAATAGTACAGGCAGTCAGACAGGGCAGGGTCCTCAAAGGAGCCAGAGAAGTTCAGATACCTTGCAGCCTTGGAAGAGACAATCACCTCCTGCTGTGGGCCAGATCTCAAGACAAAAGGCAAAGCAAATACAAACACATCCTAAGGATCCACAGTTCAAATACTTCTCTATTACCCTGAGGAAGTCAGGAGTCAGCATCCTATCCCTCTACAGGAAGAGTCACTGCTGTTAAGAATACAGCTTACTACATGACTTGCTCCCCCATTTGCTCCTAATTTAACCAATTTTACCTGAGCAATTAATCTTATTGGTTGATCACAGTTCTGTCCCACCTTATGCCCACCTTGCAAATTCCCATTTTCCCCCATCTCTGACCCATCTAACCTCATGATTTTACTCTATAAAAGTCCCTGGAAAAGAGAGTTCTTGGCAACCCGCTCAGGACCCTTTCTGTCTCTCCCTCAGACAGAAGCTTTCTTTCTCTCAATAAATATATTTTGTTCTTAACCTCCATTGTTCCTAAAATTCATTCTTCAATTTTAGGGAACATGAACTCGTACCAGACATAGTAGTTGGGAGTTTCATTCTCCTATATCAATAGGAATAGGAAAGGACATCCTAAACAGAATCTCAATCGCACTGGAAAAAGGAGCAAGAACAAACACATAGGATTATATCAGACTAAAGAGCTCAGCAAAAGATTCAATCAGTAAAGAGAAAACCTGCAGAATGGGAAAAAATTTTTTGCCAGCTATTCCTCAAAGAGCTAATACCTAGAATATAAAGAACTCAAAAAAATTAAACCACCTAAAATTAAAGACCAGTCAAGAAATGGGCTAGAGAAATGAACAGAGACACTTCACAGAGGAAGAAATAGAAAAGGCCAACAAATATATGAAAAACTGTTCAACATCTCTTTCCATTAAAGAAATGCAAATTAAAACACCAAGATGCCATCATACTCTGAAGAGAATGGCAATCATTAGGAAATCAAATAACAAAAAATGATGGTAAGGCTGTGGTGAAAAAGGAACCCTTCTGCATTGTTGGTGGGAATGCAAACTAGTATCACTACCATAGAAATCAGTATGGCGATTTCTCAGGAAATTATAGAAATGCCTAATTTCTAGAGGAAATGAGAATAAAGATTTATCATGTACAGGAGCAGAATAACCCTAACCAGTGTAAACTTTATAAGCCATAACATCTTAAATCAAACAGTATCAACAAGTATGAAAAAGGTGATTGGGGAACCAGAGGAAAAGCAAAGAGAGGGAGAGGAGACAGTAAATCAACAAAAACAACAACAAAAAGTAAACTGTATTATGACATGCAACCACTCCTCAAGATCATTGTAAACTATATGAATTACAAACATACTAATAAAATAAAAAAAAAAGAAAGGGAAGGAAGGAAAGAGGAAGCCTATTAGACAAGAGGGAATCAGTTGTCAGGGACGAGAAGAGAATATGGATTAGATATACTTAAACACATGCACTCAAATTTAGTATTTTATAAAATTAGTAGGCATTAATACTTAAAAGGAAAAACTAAAAATTGAACAAAAAGAATTTTGTGGACTTTAAGAAAGTGACAGAAACAGCAAAAATGCAGTGGGAGAAACCTGAAGCATAAAAATAGCTGGGTATGGTAGCACATCCCTGTAATTCCAGCACTTTGGGACGCTAAGGGCAAGAGGATCCCAAATTCAAAAACTTTAAGAAAAAAATTAAACACCATGATTGTGTTATGATTTTGCATGAAAACAGAAATTTAATGAATATAATTTGAAAAGTTAAAAAAAAAAGTCTGAGGATGTAACCCAGTGCAAAGGCCCTGGTAGATTTAACCCCCAGTATCACAATAAAACAAAATCATAACACACACACACACACACACACACAACCAATTTGAACTTCTATCAACAAATGTGTGGATAAACAAACTATGGTACATTTGTTATCCTAGTTTTTATGGTAGTGGGTACTGAGCCCAGAACCTTCACCAAACTATATATCCCATATCTTCTCTTGTCTGCCCTTCCTCCCTCCCTTCTTCTCTTCCCTTCCTTCCTTCCTTCCTTCCTTCCTTCCTTCCTTCCTTCCTTCCTTCCTTCCTTCCTTCCTTCCTATTTTGAGATGAGGTATGGCTAAGCCACTAATTGCTCAGGCTGGACATGAAATTGTCATACTCCTGCTTCAGCCTTCTTCATGTGTTGAGATTATATGCATGTGCCATGACACTTGGCCA